>JAWQRP010000321.1:0-31441 GCA_033557875.1 Quadriops clusia
AAACATGAAAAATTTTCAATAAATTTTAAACAAGATACAAATAATATTAATAGAATTTATAACCAAATTATTAAAAGTACTAAATAACATTCATATTCTTATTTTTATTTTAAGTGAAACTTATTTTCTTTATTATTTTATCAATTAAAATAAGAAGATATTACATAATTTTATTTGTCAAGTAAGAAATTTCATATTGTATTATAATTAATTATCTCCTGAAGATGTTATAAAATAAACGTTGAGATAAATATTTAAATATATTTTTATTAGACCTTACGCCCATTAATATCAATATTTAATAATATAAATAATAGGTCAAAAAGTAATAAAGTTATAATATTAAACAATTAAGTTTAATCGAAATTAAACATTTATTATAAATTAAAACGTTTTAATACGATTGAATTTTAAAATGATTGAATAAAACATCTACATACAATGTTGGAATAAAATATCTGAATAAAACTCTTGGTATTAGGGCTTGGAGCAAGAATCGAATAAACTCCGTCAAATACATCTGGTTACTCTACAAAAACATCAAAGAGATGCTAACTAACGCAGGAGCATTCCTGCCAAACGTAGAACCCGAAAATCTGCTAATTTACGAAGACTACGCGTTTTACGTAGAAAATATCCTGCCCACGAACAACCCTGACGTCAAGCCAACGAGCATATTGCCTTACAAGTCTTTCGTCTCCCTAAGCAAGCAAAGTTGGCTCGACCTACTCCTGCAGACGTACAAAGTCTTTAAGTTCGCCCTAGAAGTAAACAAGGCAAAAATCCAAGATCACCCGGAATCAATTTTGTCCTACTTCGCAGGACAAAGCATGGTAGGGATGATCACAACAGACCAATACGACAACAGCCTCTACCACGCCATGGAGAATGTGATGCTGTTCTGGCTAGAGACCGTTTACAACTCCAATCACCAAATTTTCTGCGAGGACATGCCGGACAAGACGGTGAAGCTCTTCGAGATAGATATGAAAGATAGTGTTGTCCTAGCAGTGGTGACGGCTTGCTATTGCCCGTACTTAATGAGCGAATTTAAGCATTTTTACTGGAAAGTACAGAACAACAACGAACTCCTCTACAACGCTGGAACCCTTTGTATGGCTTGGCACAAAATTCACTTCGACTGCAGAGTTAGCCCAAGTCAAATTTTAAACCCCAATTCCTTGGACATGCTCTTCCTCACGTTGAATCTGTACGATTTTCTCCCGACAATGTGGCCATCAGAAAAACTAATAATGACTTGCTTGCTCGGAAGCTCCGTGACGAAAACGATTAGCATCAGCAACGAGAATGACTTCGTAGTAAACTACAGGATGATATTCTTCCAGAACGAGTTCGACTCCTTCTGCACGGTCCCCGAGCAATTAACCATTGGCCCCAAAGGAACCGGTAGTGTGAAAATCGTTTTCAAAGCTACTCGATTCAAAGTCATCGAAACATATTTACAGTTTAACGGAGAATGCAACAATTATCACGCGGCTAGAAACAAAGTTTATCAAATCACCGGAACCCCTAATTGTTCTGGCGCTTGCAAGAGTTTCGACATCACTTGTGTAAGTTTTGACATGAACGAGCACACGCTAGCAATTGAGTCTCCGTACAAAACTCGAGCAGAATATGACATTTACGTTTTCTTCACTGAACCACCTACCATGGATAAAACAAAGATGATAAAATGGAGCGAAGAGAGACTCAAATACAAAGGCGCTAGGCGATTCAATGTTTTGAGTGAAAGCGTCATATGTGACAACGAAGGCAAAGGAGAATTGAGTATTGTAGTCTCGACAATTTGGGTAAAGCAGTCTGTTTGCTGGATCTTTTTATCCAATACGGAAATTGGTGATTTCTTTGTCAAAATTATTGTTACGACTAAGAAAGCTTCTCTAAAATGCACGATTGATGTAGGCATCAAGCAAAGCTTTTTGGGAAACTCTTGTATTTGCAGCCAAGAACGAGATCCCCATTGTCCGAAAAATATTAAAGTCTACTTTCGTTCAATTTTTCCTGAGCATTTCGAAGCAATCCTAAAACAAATGTGCTATAACATTGAAGACGAGGAGGAAAAAAAATTCTGGAAGGTTTACAGTCGTAGGTATAATTTATTATTACACTGTATTATACAGTGGGCTAAGTTTTGCTCGCAGTTTTATTCAGCTTTTTATTGAGGCTTAATTCTCGATTGCAGATTCCTACCCAGGACTTTGTATCCAAAGACGATTCGTCATTGATGCACCTTTAAACAATTTTTCCGAGTATTTTACGGTTCAAGGGCCCTACATACCGTTCCATGTTACCCTGGAGAAACCTAATCCTAAAATCGACTTTCCGAGGTTAATCAAGGTCTGGCACATGGAGTACGAGTTTCACAAGATCATCTTCCACATTGACACTGATGAAATGCCAGAAAATTTCAAGTTTAGCATTCGTTCCCTTACTACGGGAGTACGCAGGACATATACGATCAATTTTATTGTATGCGAGTAACAAATCATTTATTTGACAAAAAGTATCTTTTATAATTATTATCTCGTTGTTATTTGTAAAGTTATGTAGGCTCGTATTTTTAATTATTTGTAGGATAATTAAGTTGTTAAGTATAGTATGTATTGTAATTATTATGTAAGACTATGTGGGTGTCCATATTGTTTGATATATGTACATATTTATTTAGCTTAGTTCTTTAAAATGTGTTTGTAATCCAGGGAGAGTATTTTATTAAACGCTGTTTGTATTTTTTGTGCTACTGTTTTTCCTGTAGGGGTGATTTTATTCGAGTCATTTTGTTCAATAAAATCAATTTAACAAATGTTTTTAAAGAGAAGCTCAAGTATCAATCAAAATCACTTAAATTAAATTGAAGAGTGCACTAAGTTTTATCAATGCCAACGTTCTATTTATGTGGTTCTATGGTCTCAGAAAGGTCGAGAAGACTGATCTTAAAACTTTTAATTAATTTTAGGCCTTTAAGGGACATGAGAAAAATATTATATTTCATTAAGTCAAAGGTTTATTAATGGAAGAATGAAAGAAAATTCAGAAAATCAAAAGACCAATAAGGTACATACCTACTAAAATAATAGCAAACTCTCCTACTTGCAGTCATTGCCCTATAAAAGTATCAATGAAAATACTAATTTTTTTTTATATATAAATTGAAATGACCTTTATGTTGATTAAATTTTTGTGTATTAATGGTATTTTAAGGTCTAAAAAAAGAATTTATTGTTTAACTTTTTTCCTTTTTATTTTAATTGTCGACGTTTCGCTCTATTTTGTGAGCTTCTTCTGGACTTTTAAATGTATAACATATTAAACAATCACAAAAATTAAAATGACCAAAAAATACATTAATAAGTGTTAAGATAAGGGGAAATGTGATAAAAGAAAAGTGAATTTTAAAATGTTTAGTGTTTGTTTAATATGTTATAGATTTAAAAGTCCAGAAGAAGCTCACAAAATAGAGCGAAACGTCGACAACTAAAATAAAAAGGAAAAAAAATTAAACAATAAAATCTTTTATTAGACCTTAAACTATCATTAATACACGAAAATACTAATGTTCTTTCGACGTTTATCTTTTCGATGTCGCTCACCTTACGAAAGTGGTCAACCACTAAGCCAATAAATCTGGCTAGAAAGTAGGACTACATTTTGTTATGTAATAATAAAAATATTTAAAAACATGCGTCGAACAATAATATATAAAATTAATCGTTAATGCTTCATCTATCTGACCGTATACACATATACATATGTATATACAAAAACAAAATCGTATATGTACATAGAACACACACACATGCATTTAAACGAACCCATAAACATACATCATACATTAAATATATTATCAAACAAACAACTTCCTTTACCTGTAAATGGACCAAAACGTTGCCCCAATGTAAATCTCCAGATTTTGAACGGTTTCCACAGCACATTAAACAATTTTCTCAACATTTTCCGGAAAATTAGAGAATCAAAAACGACGCCATCAAAAGTTTGAAATCAAAGACTTGACGCGACTTTCCATTGTTTTTTCAAACTAGTTGATACCAACAGCAGCGCTTAGACGGTAAAAATACCTAGGGTCCCTAGGATTGTCAAAACACGATTTTTATTTTAGCCTATTTTGGGATTATAAATGAACTTGTTTTTAAAACGTGGGCTTTTCCTCAAACGAGGATATTTTTTAAAGAATTTTACCGAAAAGTTAACCCAAATGTCGAAAATTATTGAATTATACGTCTGTTAAAACTAAGGCAAGAACATGGATGAAATTTGGCGGGAGATTCAAATCTTTTAATTCTGCAAATCTTGTAATTCTGCAAATCTTATAATTCTGCAGAGGGATTTTATAAATTTACACAATCTAACATTAATAAAATCTTAATCAATAAATTCCAACATCATAAAATATATTTCTTATCATCACATTAAAATAAAAACAAATCTCAACGTGCATATTTACATAATATAAAATTTAAATAATTCCCTACATTTCGAACATACATTCCTAGTCTACATGTAAACTAGCGTCTTTTTTGTACTTTAAGATAAAACACAGTAACATCCCCAGAAAGGACGGCACAAAGGCAGTCAACATCACAGATTGGTCCCCATATCTACTACTAATAACTCCAACGATAATCGGAGAAACTGACCTAGCTACAGACATAATACTATTAGATGCGCCTGAGAGCGATCCTTTCTCGCTTCGCTCCGATTGTTGGATGATAAGCTCCATGCTCACGTTGCGCAAAATGACCGAGGCTACGGAGAAAGGTATCAAGAACAGTAGGAAAATGTATAAGCTCCAGGACATGCTGAGGGCTACGAAAGAAAAGGAGAAAACGGCAAAACCGTGCAGTAGTCTGTTGAAGCAATTTGTATCGGTTTTGTAAAATTTATCCTTGATCCAGCCCAAATAAAAACCTGAAATCACTCCTATTATGCTTAAAAAGGAAATAATGTATCCTGCATGCTTTTGGGACAATTCGAACTTGTCCTGGACTAGCAAGGATTGGTTTGAGAAGTAAATTGAAACTGATAACCCGAAAAAGAACCGGAGTAAGAAAGAATCCCAGAAATGCTTCCAGTTCGTTTTGATTAGTTCCGTTTTTATTTTTCTTATTTCTCGTCGAATAGCTTGAAGCGTCAAAATAGTGCCATTTGCCCCATTTTCATTCTTTCTTTCCGGAACAACTTTTTTTTCTGGAGCAACTGCTTTGTTTCTCTCTGTTTCCGTGCGTTGATTCGTAGATATAAAACAGGCTAATATTATATTTATAAGGAATAGAACGGAAGTTAAGGTCGTTATGTAAAAAAATCCGTTGGTGTATTCGGAGAGATGGCCTCCAATGACAGGCCCAATTACAAAGCCAATTGAGCCGAAGGCTGCGGATTTGCCTAGAACAGCTGAATGCTTCGATTTGGGGAAAATATCAGCCACGAAGGCTTTGCAGAGAGTTTGTGTGTGTTTTACTAAGCCTGAAAATATGTAGAAATTGATTATTACTATTATTATATGTTATTGTTTAAATTTTTTTTTTGTTCATATTACATTATTTGCTGCATATTTTTACCTCACATTCTAGATGGTAAAACGAATGCAAATGTAACAATGTAATTATTTGAGTAAGTCTACAATATTGGGTGTCTTTACCTAATAGAATCCTAATTAGTAATATCACATATATCGATTCGGTAGCTCCTAATAAAAAGTAACAAATACTGCAGAGGCTCAGTGTTGTCAGTAGGACGGGTTTTCGGCCCCTGATGTCACTCCAGCTTCCCTAAAAATTCAATAATAATAATAACAACAATACAAATATCAGTAACAATAATATTTTTGATAAGAGTAGTATAATATGCAAAAATAGAAAACTAATTATATGTACGTATTAATTCGTAATTATATATATTAACTTACAATTATAGGTCCCGATAATACTTGAATCGTTGAATAAGTAGAGCCCAATACTCCAATGAAAAAACTACTCCCACCAAGTGATCGCACATGAGCATATAAAACTGGGAACGTTAAACCGATCGCCAACAAGTCCTTGAAATGAAAAAATCAATGTTAAGTTAATGATCTTAGCATTAATAACATAAAAATAATATAAAAATAAATATTATCCGACCATAAAAGCTTGGTTTAGTTACATTAGGAATTAATATTCAAAATACAAAATACATAACTAAAATTATTTCATTTAAAATTAACTATTTAGTTACTAAGAAGAGTCATGTGATAAACAGCATACTTATCGTAAAAATTTACATTAACGTTGATAAAATATCTGATTGTAATATTGAAATTAACCAATATTAAAATGACATTAACTGATTAGTATTGGAATTAACTGATATTAATTTTAGTAATTAAACTAATTAAATTAATACGTTTTTAACTAACCATGAACGTCATACAATAAACTATAAACAAATCTTTCTGCACCATTTTAACCAGTAATATTTTTAACATATCATAATAACAAATGATAAGACTGGAGTGTCACTAATATTAACTTATGGAGTGAGTCCATAATATTGCAGCAATGAAAACCAAGTTCTTATCACAAAACTATGCATTAATAGTAGCACCAGTAGTAACTAATCATTCTTTTTTTAAGGTTAACAACAATTTTAAGGTTAATTCATCGGCAGATCTATAAAAATACGTCAGCTTGACGTTAATGAATCAACAAACACCCAGAATCTGCCTTAATATACATAATATGCATAAGCAACGCGCTTGCGTAGGCAACCAATTATACATTACATAAAACAATAAATTCTATTTGTATGCGCAAAAAATGTTTTTTAAAATAGTAATCATTGTTCATGTATATTGATTAAATTTGAAAACAATAAACACTATGTTTTAAAAACTTGCACAAATAAAAATAAATATTTAAAAAAAGTTATAATTAAAATTCCTAGGTTTCCATGGTTTCTCCTTCTTTCACTACAAACAAATGTTTAACTATTGGGTTAACTCCACAGATTAGATTACTCTCTTGTTAGTGCAGAAGATTGAGCAATGCAAGGAAAAGATTCGGTTTCCTTTTCGATAGTCGACGAAGATGAAGATTTTCAATTTGACGAAGAGATTTTAGTGGAGAATGCAAGGGATATCCCCAGTCCGAAGATGGCGAGGAATCAAAGCAGATTCAGTAGGCCACAAAAAGGTCCCGATAAGGCCTTAACTACAGACTCAGAAGATGAAGAGGAGTTAAGTCCTCGAGTCTTTAATCCAGCGGAGAAACCAAGTAGTTTGCAAAATTTGGCACAACTCCCGAAGAATGCCCCTCTTCAACCTAGGGCCCCCAGTGCAGGTCCTTCTGGAAGGCAACCAGCAAATAAACGGCATTCACCCCCGTTTACGATGCGTCAAACGGAGGAATCCAGCGACAGCGACACGGGTGATAGCGAAGTGAAAAAGGCTCGCCAACCGATCCCTGGGGAATATGACTCGAGCCAATACGAAGACTTGCAAGTCAGCGACGAAATAAAGGATTTATTCCAATATATCTTGAAGTATACCCCTCAGAATCTCAACCTTGACTACAAATTCAAACCTTTTGTCCCCGATTTTATCCCAGCGGTTGGCGACATAGACGCATTCCTTAAAATAGTCCCTCCGGATGTATCCGTAACTGGTGAACCTCGTTCCGGAAATGAGTTACAATTAGGTTTGACGGTCTTAGATGAACCAGCTTCGAATCAAAGCGATCCGGCTTTGCTTCATTTGCAACTAAGGGCATCATCGGTGAACGTCAGTCACACGTCCAACATGATCGTGAAGAAAGTCGATAATGTCGAGAAGAACTCGAAGGTTATCGAAAAGTGGATTAAGGACATAACGGACCTCCACCGAACGAAATCCTCACCTGTCGTGAAGTATTCCGAAGTTATGCCTGACTTGGATGATTTAATGCAAGAATGGCCTGAGAGGATGGAGAGCATGTTGAAAACGCAAGGGTTTCCGAACTACAAAATCGGGGGCCCCTTGGCACAATATGTCGACATCGTCTGCTGCATTTTCGATATTCCTGTTTATAGAAGTCGGATTCAGTCGTTGCATTTATTGTTCAGTTTGTTTGCCGCTGTGAAGAATTCACAACTGTACAAAGCTGTTAGCACTGAAAATAATAATAAGGAAAATTCGCTGAGTGCTGGTAGTAGGGACCAGAATAAGAGTAATAGTAATGCCGATCAACTTGTGCTTGATTAGGACTATGTATGTTAATTAATTATACATGTATACATATTAATTATGAGCAATATTAATTATGAGCAATATTATTATTACCACCGCAATATTATTATTATACTATGTACATGTTTTAAACACTTTTCTTGCATGATTTTCTTATTAATCTCTTGTAATCAGTTATGTATCTGCAGGAAAATTTATTAATAACTACATGTAATTATTCCGTTTTTATTTAAAGTTACAATAATTATATATCACCGATCTATGTATAAGTTTTATTTGACTTGTACTTGACAATCCCACCAAATTCAATATACCTAGACCTAAATATAGCACGCCTTTTCTTGTTTTGTTGAACATGATTTTTTTCCGGAAGATAATAATGATTATTATTTTAATATGACCAAAAATCTATAAATTTGAAAATTCATTAAACATAAATGAAATCCTGTAACTATCGCCATAGAATATTCTGTGCTATCGCTAACATCTATATATATAAAATTGTAATTATAAATTAAAATTTAACAAAGTGGATGTATTGGAACATATTGGGAATTGATCACATTTACATATAATTTCCTAAGAGGTAGGGAATATTATTATGTCATAATTCTTGGTATTTCACAATAAAATTCCCCACCTCATGGCACAGTATACTGTGCTCATGGGATATGTATGTGGTCGTTGTGTATGTGTTCGTGTATATATGTATATGATCCAAAGGTAAATATCTATGGTGTTAATAACAGTATCCAATTCAGGTTAAACTGTGCCATTGAACATTCCATTATAGCTTTTGTGATAATAAAAGTACAAATTGTAAATATTACTACAAAAGGTAAGTTTTGCACTTTATTTGCATTTCAATTTAGTTTCATTTCATTTATTTTCATTTCTATTAACTTTTATTTCAATTTATTTTCATTTCAATTTTATGTTTATTTCAATTTTATTTTTATTTCAATTTTATTTTTATTTCAACTTTATTTTTATTTCAATTTTATTTTTATTTCAATTTTATTTTTATTTCAATTTTATTTTTATTTCAATTTTATTTTTATTTTAATTTTATTTTTGCCTCAATTTTAATTTTTATTTCAATTTTATTTTTGTTTCAATTTATTTTTACTTAAATATAAGTTTACTTCAATTTAGTTTTTATTAAACCTCATTTTTATTTTTATTGCACTTTTTGAAAGATATGGCTAATATCAATAATACACATCAAGAGAACCCCTCAATAACAGAAAATACAAGACTTACCGATGAAGATATAGAGGATGACGACTACACGAGTACTAGTGATGAACTGTTTTCTTTAGAGGGGGAAGAGTATTTAAGCGATCATTGTGACAGTTTATCAAAACGATCGATAAACTTGAAGAAAATAAAAGAGAGGAAGAAGAAATGCAATAGCCCTAAATTGGAAAAATCTAAGCTCAAGGAAAAAATACAATTACCGCAGTACATATGTTATAGTGATTGGATTAATTACTTCGAGAAAAACATTGGTAAAACTGTCATAGTCCTTACGGATTTAAACTATAAGGAAATTATTGAGTCGGAGGAGTTGATTCTTGTTTGGTTCTACAAATATTGTAAGTTTTGCTTAAAAATGTATTAATTATAAATACATATTTATAATCATATAATATTTATAAATATATAATATTTATAAATATATAATATTTATAAATATATAATATTTATAAATATATAATATTTATAAATGTATAATATTTTATGATTCATTATTATACATAATATATTGACTTTAATTATTTTGACTTATTGTAGGGTTTGACTCCCGAGCAAATCATTTCCTAGAATACGTAAAATCCGCCCAAGAGATGATTTATTTGGGATATCGAGGTCGTCTAGCGATTTGTAATATATATGAAGTGAAAGATGCAAAAGAATGGTGTGACTGGCGATGCAGTTCCAATGCGGAATTGTTTCATAAAGGCAAACGTGTTGCTACTTATAAGAAAAATGTTTTGGATTTTGCTGCTCAGGAGATTAATCAATTTATGAGCAGGTATCAATCGTTGCTTTGCGTAAGGAAGTACGAAAATAAACGAAAAATTAAGGGCAAGTGCAGGCAGGATTTGTCGTAGCAGAACCACAGAAGTATTACATTAATTGATATTAATTTTATTTATTTAAATATGTAGACATTATATTTTTATATAATGAATATTTTTTTATTGAAATTGATATATTTTTATTGAAATTGATATATTTTTATTAAAATTGATATATTTTTATTGAAATTGATATATTTTTATTGCAATTGATATATTTTTATTAAAATAAATATTTTCTAATCGAAATGAGTATTTTTTAACTTTAAATAAAGCTTGGATAATTTTAATTTAATATTGTGCAACATTTCTTTGTTAAATGTAATGTGATCCCTAGGCACTTATCTATGGATGTATAAATGTGAATTTGAATCACATTCATTTAGTTCAGTCAGTCGTTGGTTCAGTACAAGTTCAGTAGCCTTGAGCTTGTTGAGGTCAGTGCAGGTATTTTGTAAACATTTACTCTATGGAAAATTTGAACACTCTTCAAGACGGTGCTTACAGAGGAATCAATAGAATTGGTTACATAAAAACTAGTGACGACCACAGAAGAATTATTGAAGAAGAAGTGTTTTGTTTGGAAGAGGAAGAGTATTTAAGCGATGACTGCGATAACTTATCGAAGCGTACGATTAACTTAAAGAAAATAAAAGAAAAGAAGCAGAAATACAATAGTCTGAAACATCCTAAGTCGGAACCTAAAGATAAAGCAGATTTACCAATCGATTGTATTGGACAAAATGAAGATTACTGGGTAAATTACTGTAATAGGAACGTTGGTAAAACTGTAGTAAACCTTACTAGCTTGAATTTTACCAAAACGATTGACTCGGAAGACTTGATTCTTGTTTGGTTTTACAGCTACTGTAAGTTTAATTTCATGTAGTTTAGTTTAGTGTTGTTTTAATATTGTTATTCAAACTAATCGTCACATATTTTAATATTAATCTTATTAACTTATTTTTTTACTTATTAAATTATTTTTTCACTTATTAAATTATTTTTTCACTTATTAAATTATTTTTTCACTTATTAAATTATTTTATACCTTACAGGGGGCTACCAAGAAAGAGAATACATGCCAGAATATGTCAAAGCCGCCCAAAATCTAATAGATCTGGGATATCGAGGTCGTTTGGCCATATGCAATGTGAACAAAGTCAAAAAAGGGAGAATGTTGAATAAATGGCCATATCCTTTAAGTCTACATTTGTTTCATAAAGGGAAAAGAGTTAAAACATTCTATCATTTTTATGGTAAAGTGAACGTTAATAATTTCGCTATTGAGATTAAACAGTTTATGAGCAGGTGGCAGACGCAGTTGTTCGAAGGAAAATACGAAAATAGACGAAAAATTAAGGGGAAGAATAAGGATATTGACTGATAAGGGATCAATGCTAAAATGCAAATGTATATAAGAGCTCAACATTTAATAATAATAAATAATATATTGTGTGATAATACATAGTAAATATGTGCGCCACTGTACTCGTAAATACAGATCTTGTAAATATACTACTGTAAGTGACGAGACGCCACTGTGAGCACAATATTTCACAACATTATAATTTATTTTTCTGTCTTACCTATATTTGATTAATCCAAGTGTGATCGTATATAACATCAGGTAATTCCATACATTTGTTTCATTCCTTTTCTCACTAAATTTTAAGTTATAAATAAATTTCTTTGGTAAATATTAAATCGAGAAGTTGTATTAGGTTAATTCAACGTCGCCACCGATTAATTGGTTTAAACAGTGAGTGCCTTTTCTGATTGGTTAGTTTTCATTGGCGCGATATTTAATTTTGAACAATAAGTGATGGATGCAGGACAAACATCAGAACATGAAGTAATTGAAGAAGTACGTGAAGTTGAAGAAGTACGTGAAGTTGAAGAAGTATGTGAAGTTGAAGAAGTAAGTGAAGTTGAAGAGGTACGTGAAGTTGAAGAAACAAGTGAAGTTGAAGAAGTAAGTGACGTTGAAGAAGATGATTATTTAAGCGACTCCTATGATGCACTTCCTCGTCGATCACGGATTTTGCAAAAAATGAAAGAGAAATTTGGAAAATTTTCTAATGATAATAAAAAGGGAAGAAAGAATCAACGTGAAGCAGTCTTGAGTTGTAAAGAGAAGTTTGAAGATCTTTTGTCTAGCCAAAAGGACGAAAGCATTGAAGAAAAATGGATTCAATATTTTGAAAGCCGGAAGGAGGTCGTCCAATTTACCGATATTAATTTTGAGGAAACCATTGGGAAGAAGGAGCAGATGCTGGTTATGTTCTATGCCCCTTGTAAGTTTGTACTTTTATGTCCAAGATTATACAAATATTTATTAATAAGTATTCTTTTAAATAAATATATACTTAAATATAATATATAATATATAACGTAAATGTATACTTAAACTGTGTTCAAATAAATAAATATCTTTTTAGGGTGCCACTTCTCGAGACATCTCCTCCCAGATTTCGTAACAACAGCAGAACAACTCAAGACATTGAACTATAATAAAAGCCATTTGGGAATTTGCAATGCAGAACGGAACCCAAAAGTTCGAAACCATCTAAAAATTTTTTGTTACCCAACAATTATGTTTTTCTACAAGGGGAGCTTTGTTATGCAGTATACCTCTTGGCGTACTGTGAAAGATATGAAGCAATTCATGATCGATCGACATAAACAGTACTCAACTGCCAGGAAGTTAATTAAACCCAACGACATTAAACCTAACGACATTAAACCTCCTTGACTCAACTGTTACTTATATTTATTAAAATATGTTGATGATATAAATATTATTTAATATTGAAATTGTTATTTAATATATAAATGTTTTCTAATTTATGTATAATATATATATATATATATATTTTGCGATCCAACACTTACTTTTTGTATTACCATTGAATGGTATTACTTATATGTGGTATTACATACATATTTCCTCATTTAAAATCAATTTTGCTTACAGGTTATACCGGTTGCATAAGCAGTAGATTACCATATAAAATTCTTGAATTTTCAAACGTTCGTATTCATATATGCACGAATATCCAAAGGAGAGTTTCTAAATTCACTGCCATGACGAACATTTCCCTTACAAACTCGATGTCAACGTTCAGTGCTAAACCACAAACCTAAACGTCAAACGACAGCGCCCCCTATGTTTGACAGCTCTTTGACAACCATTACAAACGAAAAATTAGTGTTGTCATCGTGCAAAGACTTTAAAAGTTAGCTTTTTGAAACTATTCGAAATGTCCAGGGGAAGTAGTGCAGGTTTCGACCGTCACATAACCATCTTCTCGCCCGAGGGGCGATTATATCAAGTTGAATATGCTTTTAAAGCTATTAACCAAGCCGGCCTAACCTCTGTGGCTCTTAAGGGGTCTGATACTGCAGTTTGTGTCACCCAGAGAAAAGTTCCCGATAAGCTCATCGATGGTAGTACTATTACGCACTTGTTCAACCTTACCGAGAGTGTAGGATGCGTCATGACAGGTACGAATTACTTTAGGAATTTTTAACGATATTCTGTTATTATTATTTCATTTATTAGGCATTACTATTAATCTATACGATCTGTCTTAGTTACTATGAATTAAAATAAAGGTTTAGTTTTTTGTTTTAATTCTTCTATCAACGATTTGTACAGGCATGAATTCAATAAAATTATCCATATTCATATATTTAAGTATTTAGGAAATACACGTTAAAAAGCTACAGATATCCATATTCATATATTTAAGTATTTAGGAAATATACATTAAAAACCTACAGATTTCAATAATAATAGTAATAATAAATAAATAAATAATAATTAAACCCAAAATAATAATAACTTTTTTTTTACCTAATAAATAATTAATAATAAATAATTAACCAACCCAATAAATAAATAACTGTCCTATGATTTGAAAACAGGCCGACTTTAATAAATAAAAAAAACAAATCAATTAATTTATTTTATTCATTCTTATAGGAATGATAGCAGACAGCAAATCCCAAGTCCAGCGGGCTCGTTACGAATCCGCACAGTTCAAATACAAGTACGGCTACGAAATGCCAGTGGATGCCCTCTGCAGGCGAATCGCCGACGTCTCTCAGATTTACACCCAAAACGCGGAAATGCGCCCTCTCGGGTGCTCCATGATCTTGATCGCTTACGATTCCGAGTATGGCCCTTGCGTTTACAAAACTGACCCGGCTGGGTATTTCTGCGGTTACCGAGCTGTCAGCGTTGGGGCGAAGCAAACGGAAGCAAACAGCTACTTGGAAAAGAAATTGAAGAAGAAGCAAGAGCTGAAGCATGACGATGTCGTACAATTGGCCATCAGCTGTTTGTCTAGCGTTTTGTCGGTTGATTTTAAGCCGAGCGAAATTGAGGTGGGTGTCATTTCGAAGGAGGAGCCGAATTTTAGGAAGCTTAGCGAGAGCGAAATCGATAAGCATTTGACAGCGATTGCTGAGAAGGATTAGGGGTATTATTTATTAATTACTATTTGTATCATTTCCGGATTTATTTTTAAATAAAATAGCTCCTGCTTTATGGTATTTAATAATTAAGATTAATTCCTTTGTACTGTAATGTGTTATATTTGATAATAAAATTTTCACTTGATTCTGCCCTCATGGTTGTTTTTATATATCATTGAATAATAATAATAGTATTATTAATATTATCATTAATATTATTATTATTATCATTATTAATATTATTATTATTATCATTATTAATATTATTATTATTTTCATTATTAATATTATTATTATTTTCATTATTAATATTATTATTATTATTATTAATAATATATACTAATTAATTAATAATTTTCTATTTATATCTATATTTTTTAAATACTTTTATAATACATTTTTTCTATTTTTTTCTCTTTATTAACCAAATCGACAATAAAATACCGTTATACTATATTACACTGTTATACTAATGTTATAAAAAAAGTCATGTGTTGTATTCATAAAATTTATTATATAACATGCGCCGTAATTATATTTCACAAAATTATAGATTATGCATAATTTACATACGGTAATAGTTACTGAGCTTCCGGCTTTTTTTCCCTGTCGCACATTTTCCTCAGGAATACTGAAATCAAGTTTTGTTGTTAAATAAAAATTTCTTTTATCTATGAACATTGAAGCAATTAAGCCACATACATTTTTGTTTTCAAATATTTAAACTATGTAGATAAATTCACACATAACTGAGAAGGGTTTACTTACGTAAAAGGGTTAAAACTATGGGTTTCAGTTTTTGGATCGTGCACATTAAACAGGGGTACTAGAATAAATAAATACGTAAACAATGATATAACAGGTATGTAACATAATAGGTATATAACATAATAGGTATATAATATAATAGGTATATAATATAATAGGTATATAACATAATAGGTATATAACATAATAGGTAAATTTAAAGTTTATTACTATTTTTATAATGTAATACGTGCATAACATAAGTAATAGCTTCTGATGAAAATATTTTCTTTAATTACTGTTTATTTTAAATATTGTACCATTTAATATAGAGTATATACTCTATATTCAATGATTGTACTTATATATCCACATATGTACTTATGTATCCACGTATGTACTTATGTATCCACGTATGTACTTATGTATCCACGTATGTACTTATGTATCCACGTATGTACTTATGTATCCACGTATGTACTTACTCTGCTCAAAATTATATGTACTTACTTTCGTATTCAATCATTCCTTCATCGTCTTCTTCCGGCATGCAGTCAGTAAACACCTCTTCAATCTGAGCATTAGTTAATTTTTCCCCTTAAATAAAAAAGAAATTTTAATGTGCTTATTGGACTTATAGGCTTCTCGTTACCTAAAGATCCCAAATTGTGCTCCAGCTCAGCAAGCATGCATTTTCCATTTTCGTCTTTGTCATACAACTTGAGACATTCAATAAAGTCTTCGTAACACCCTTGATCCTTCCTCTCCTTCTTCATCTGGCTAAAGATGGGCATGAACTCTTCGAACGAGATTATTTTCTCGCCCATCTTCTTTGTTTGGCCCATCTTCTCCAGAGTTTCTATGCTGGGGTTCGTTCCTAAGCCTCGGAGAACGTCTCCGAGGTGGAAACAATCGATTTTTCCCGGTTCTGATTGAAATACTTGAAGAGCGAATGTAGCATCTAAAATATAAATATTTCATAAGTTATTTTCATTAAAAAAAAATTATATGAATCGTTATTTATAAATAATTAGTATACTAATATATAATTAGTACATAAATAATTATTATATAAATAATTATTATATAAATTATTATTATATAAATGATTATTATATAAATGATTATATAAATAATATAAATTATTGCATAAATAATGATTTCATAATTATTGAATAGAGGCACGAATATTTTGGAACACCCTGTATACCTTAATGCATGTGTAAAGCTACAAAAATAAGAGGAGTTGCCTCCGAATGTGTGACATTTATTTTTAACCCGCGTGAATGTTACATAGTTATCTTGTGGGAATAGAGTTCGGCGTGTTCCTATTATTATTGCCCACGTTCCCTTATAAGATGCTGTACCGAATTAGAATTGACTGCATTGCAAATTTATTTTCTGATCCTCGATACTTGATGTCCGTGCCAATAGACAATGGAGGTTTGGAACACGAGGAATTACAGGGAAAATACGTTTTAAAAATGGCTTACCTTCAACTTCACTGGGTTTTAGGTCAGCCTGAAAGAGAGCAAAATATACAATAATCGGAACAAAAAGTGAATTATAATTTATTCATCAAAAATACTTAGTAATCAAAAATATTTATTAATTAAGAAATTTATACATCAAAAAATTTATAAATCAAAAATATTTATTAATCAAAAAATTTATAAATCAAAAACTTTATTAAACAAAAATCAATCTTAGGGAAGATATTATCACATGTGTGGTAAGATTATAAACGATTTGACCATGGTCAATCGTATAAAGCTTTAGACTCACCATTCCGATGATAAGACACAGATGGATCCTTATGTATAACGAGGAATCAAATGGGAAATTGATCAGTTATATCTTTTTATATCCCATCTAAAGAGCTCCATCTATAAAGGTAAATCGATTGAGAGGGGATGAATGCTGCATCTCCCACCTCAATACTTGGTGCAAAAATATTACGTTGTTAACTGCAGTGATACGCCATATCTGGTTCATTTGATTGGTTATTCTTGGCTACAAAGAATCATTAGATAGGCTCTTGTGTACTCTGTAGAATTTTAAAATAGATAGTTCTAATAGTTTTTATTTAACAAAATTATACAATTGTTTCATTGGTTTGTTTTGTTCTATTTTTTTGTTCTATTTTTTTGTTCTATTATTTTGTTCTATTGTTTTGTTCTATTGTTTTGTTCTATTTTTTTGTTTTATTGTTTTCTTCTATTGTTTTGTTCTATTATTTTGTTCTATTGTTTTGTTCTATTGTTTTGTTCTATTGTTTCGTTCTATTGTTTTGTTTTATTATTTTGTTTTATTGTCTTCTTGTTTATTGCACATCTTTGCATATTTTCGTACTCTTTCCCACATAGACTCTATGGCCTAGAATAAATACGTAAACAAGGTCCAACGTCCTCCCGAATAATCCTAATTATTATTATTTCTAAGTGAATGTTATAGAAATAGTTGTGTAGATGCTAATGTAACCGAATATAAAGGACGTTGTGGTGGTCTTTCGAGCCAGCCAATGGAAAAGCCAGACACAAAGTGTAGACTCTGTGATTCACTCAAAGTCTATTTTATTTTCTCTGCGATATTTCCACTCACATCTGTTTATATACAGGTCGTTCTTTGCTCGCAAGCCGACATTTTTCTCATAGCTAGGTTGAAAATGTGTATAAAATGACGTCAGTGGCCTAGTTAGATCTATTCATTTTCCCGCAGGGAAACTACATGATATAATATGGTTTAACTTATTTATTGTTGAACTTTTTTGTTGTTTAACTTTATAATATAACATATCTTTGGTTAACATTATGTTGGTTAACTGATAATAATATTAATAAAATAATATACACGGAATAATACCAATTAATAATAGTAGTAATTCAATGGTAATACGTTATTATATAATATTATTATTATAATAAATTATAATAATAAGTTGTAATAATAAATTATAATAATAAGTTATAATACTAAATTATAATAAATCAAATTACCTGATCAAGTGCGTATGTTTTCTTTGTATAGTATTAAAAAACAATTACCTATCGAAGCTTCCAGAATTTTCTAATGGCGTCGTGTCATTTCATCTCATTAATTTTCGAAAAAAAAAACGTTCAGAAAAGACTTTTCTGTGCAGTCAAAACATTTGAATCGGTAGATCTACACCTGGGGACGATTTTGATCTTTTTGAGGTAAGCGAAATTTTGCTATTTACGTCAATATTAACCCTGTATATTTGCCATTGTATCTCGTACATACATAAATTTTTTGCTTACAAATTGTATAACGTGAAGAAACTATTATCTTCATAAAATCATTATTTATATAGGCAAATAATACACATTTTATGCAGATATCAAACACTGATAATTGGCAATTTTATATTACTTAAAATGCACAGCTTTGTTATTAAACAATTAATTGGTTAATGCATTTAATAGATAATAATAGGAAATGAATATTTTCTTACATAGCAATTTTATTTTCTTTTATTTTTTACCCTACGTGTAATTATTGCAAACTAATCTTAGATAATTTGTTGAAACCATTATTGTTTATCTTAAACAATTCAAATTTTAATACAATCCCTTGTGAAACTAAAAAAAGCCTCATTCACATAATATAAAACTTGTCGCGAAAAATCAAATTGCCGATCAAGTAGGCATCCCTTAATATGCAGTATAGCAACAAAACAATCGCCTATCGAAGGTTCTAGAACTTCTTATGGCGTCGCGTCATTTCATCTCGTTCAATTTTCAAAGAAAATGTTCGGAAAATTTCTTTCTGTGCAATAAAAATCATTGGGAATCGATGCGGTTACACCTAAGGACGATTTTGAACCATTTGAGGTAAGCGACATTTCGCTATTTGCGCGAATATCTACCATGTACATTTATCTTTGTGCCGGTACATTATTGTTTGTTTATAAATCGTGTAGCATGGAGAAAGTACCTACTATCTTTATAAAAAACATTGTCTATGCAAATAATGCATAAGACTTTAATTAATGGAATTTCCCCTTTAAAACTACATACCTTTATGGTTATTTAATTCTGTAGTAATAAGGTATTTTGTCATTTGTTAAAGTATATGTATACATATTCCTGCAGGTTTATACTTTTTTATGAGTGTTTGAGTTATAGAGAATTTTTTTTTCGTTCTTTCTCAGGGACTGACTTAAAAATGAATGAATTATAATAATTTATTTATTTATTTACTATTGATTACAAAGCTTTTTTTTGGGAAGTTAAATAAAGATTTTCTATTTTTAAAACGGAAATTCATCCAACAAAACAACAGCGTTTTGAGAAATTAAGTCAAGGTTTAATGTAAAGTAGTCTTTCTCACTGAGGATTTTTTTTGACTTCCATAAATAGGTGATCGAAAATAATAAGAAAATAATAATAAAATAATAAAAAGTAGTAGATAACAATAATTTAAAATAGTTTATTTAAAAAAAAATATTCATATTTTTTCCTTATAATAACATTAATATCTGGTAAATAGTGTATAATCCCTATATGTAAAATTAATTTAGGCAATCCAACCTATTAAACTCATCATCATTATTAAACTCATCATCATTATTAAACTCATCATCATTATTAAAATAATTATTATTATTATCAATATTATTATTATTATCATTATTATTATTATCATTATTATTATTATCATTATTATTATTATTATTATTGTTATCATTATTATTATATTGTTCTTATTATCATCAAAAATAATTATTAATTGTTGAAATAGAATCTCGTTCCGTGAAACGAAAAGGAAACATGGATAGCGGGTTCTCTTACTAATTTTATTTGTATGGTGACAACATGTACAAGTTATGCCAAATTAAAATTTATATATAATTTTTTATTACTGAAAATAACAAATAATAGAAGTAGGAATAATAACGTAACGTTTACATTAGAATTTGTGTTGCGTCTAAAGATGTGTGGTCCCCCTTCGAGCTTGGCAGGTCAGCGTGCTGCATGGTGTCGGTGTTAGTTTTTCATTTGATTGAATTTCATTTGATGTAATTTCACTTGATTTTGCTTCATTTGATATTAATTTATTAGATTTTATTTTATTTCATTTTATTTTATTAGATTTTATTTTATTTGATTTTATTTTATTTGATTTTATTTTATTTGATTTTATTTTATTTGATTTTCTTTTATTTGATTTTATTTTATTAGATTTTATTTTATTTGATTTTAATTTATTTGATTACTTCGAATGATGGAATTTGATCGCCTCTGTTGGTGGTAATAGTTTTCTCAAGTTGCTGTGGAATAAAAATACGAGAATTAGATTTGAGTTTCGTTACGGGTTAAGTTACATTAAGTTACATTAAACAACAACAACAATGGTTATTCATTTATAAGATTATGTTCGTTCTTCGTTATTATTTGCGCTTTTGATGCATTTTATTTTAGTCACGATTTTAGTTACCATTTATTAAATATTTGTACAATTGCACATTAGTTCTTCGTTTTTTTTTTGTTTTTTTTCTTTATTTTATTCGTTTTTCAATGTTTTTTTGTTTTTTTTGTCTTCTTTATTTTTTTTGTCTTCTTTATTTTTTTTGTCTTCTTTATTTTTTTGTCTTCTTTATTTTTTTGTCTTCTTTATTTTTTGTCTTCTTTATTTTTTTTGTCTTCTTTATTTTTTTCTTCTTTATTTTTTTTTTGTTTTTTTTGTTTTCTTTTGGTTTTCTTTTAGTTTTTTTAATTTTTTTGCTTTTGTTTGTCTTCTTTGTTTAATAACCAGCATTTATTTGAATTAAAGAAAGCAGTTTGCGAGACATAATTAAGAAGTAGCGAAATGTAGTTGAGTTGTTAAGCGAATATAGCGGCCAGTAGGCTGTACTGGTGGAGGACCCTGTATAAAATAAAAACGGCTTTAACATCAGAAGTCCAGAAGCATTAGATGTTATGAACTAAAGCGGTCACTGCGGAACCTTAGAGGGAGTACTTACGATGATGAGTTTGTATAAAAATTATAACTAGTTTGCTTCTTACGCCATGAGCTTCTTGAGGAAGGCTGAAATTGGCAAATGTTGCTTTTAATTCAAAGGTCATGCGGGTTTGGTTTCTTGTATTTCTTTTTAGGGTTCAATGAGACAGGTTTATAAAATTTTTGTTTGATCGGATATGTTTCTAATATTTTATAGTAGCAGTATAATATTTTAGTTTGATGAGATATGCTTATAAAATGTGGATTTATGAGTTTCAATTTGAGGCTATAAGAAGTATAAGATTGAGTTTAAATTTGTTTTTGAGATGTAGGTTTTGCTGATTTTCTTTTGAGAGTTTAGTTTTGAAAGTTTGTTTTTCAGCGTTTGGTTTCGAAAGTTTTTTTTTAGAGTTTTTAGTTTTAGTTTTTAGAGTTTGGGTTTGAATTTTTGTATATCAGACTCCAAGTTTGAAACTTTATGAATCAGAATTTAAGTTTAGGATTTTGTGTTTCAAAGCTGTGTTTCAAAGCTGTGAGTGTTTCATTTTGCAAGTTAGATTTAGAAAATTAAATTAAAGTAGAAAATTTGCATTTGGACATTTGGTTCTGAAAGTTATGATTTCAGCATTTAGATTTGATACTTTAGGTTTGTTACTTTAAATTTCATATGTTATTAAATCCAAGAGTTTAGGTATAAAATTTTGGGAACAACTACAACTATAGGATGGTAATCTAACACTACATCTTGTGAAATATTGAGAGCGTTTTGGCTATGAATTTACACTTACGATCGTAGGGGATGAAGCCTTCTTCATCTTCTTGGTCCATGCAGTCTTTGAGTACTACGTCGACTTCAGCATCTTCTAATCTTTCCCCGAGGGACAAGAGAGTGTGGGAGAGCTCAGCAGCCATCATAGTTCCGTTTTCTTCTTTGTCATAAAGCTTCAAGCACTCGAGGAAGTCATCGTACGTGCCTACGTCCTTGTCCTTCTTCACTTGGCTGAAGATGGGGAGGAATTCTTCTACTTTCAACTTCTTCTCATCTGCAATTTCGAAAGGTGTTAGAATAGGACCATGAGGAAATTAAGGAAAGGCGAGAAAAAGGAAACTTACTCTTCTTCTTGGTTCCGCCCAATTTCTCAACCATGGCCAGGGTTGGGTTGAGGTTGAGGGCTCTGAGCATGTCCCCAAGATTAACAGCATCGCAGGTGCCGTTTCCTTCAAAGTCGTAGATGGAGAAGACGAAGTTCGCCCCTGGTGACCAAAGAAAGTTTTTTGTGATTATTTCATGTTCATTGCCATTATTTTTGGTTTTTGCAATTAGTTTTGATTTTTACAAGTATTTTCGGTTATTGCAATTGCTTTAGGTTTTTGCAATTGTTTTAGGTTTTTGCAATTGTTTTAGGTTTTTGCAATAGTTTTAGGTTTTTGCAATTGTTTTAGGATTTTGCAATTGTTTTAGGTTTTGACAATTGTTTTAGGTTTTTGCAATTGATTTAGGTTTTTGCAATTGTTTTAGGTTTTTACAATTGTTTTAGGTTTTTGCTATTGTTTTAGGTTTTTGCAATTGTTTTAGGTTTTGACAATTGTTTTTGGTTTTTGCAATTGTTTTAGGTTTTTGCAAATATTTTTGGTTATTGAAATTGTTTTAGGTTTTTGCAATTACTTTGGAATATTGCAATTATTTTGGTATATTACAATTATTTTGGGATTTTGTAATTATTTTTTGATATTGGAATTATTTTGGGATATTGGAATTATTTTGGGATATTGGAATTATTTTGGGATATTGCAATTATTTCACGTTTATTGCGATTTTTTTGCCTTGGACTTCAATTCGATCGAGCAGGTCGAATTAGAACGAATTCCTCGGCTCGGGAATTGTATGCCAGCTGCTTAAAATGTATTTTTAAGGTTCACTTAAATATAGCCCAGCTGTTCTGGCAACCGTTCCCATATAAGTAAACCCTGGTGTATTTTTAGAAGCCGGCGCTCTAGTTCAACCATTCACCTAACTATTATGTTACTACTACACATTTCTCATGACAAATAATTGTAAGTCCTTGGCGGCCCGAAATAATCTCCCACAAACGAGTTGTTACGAAATTATTAATTTTGGTGGAAATTAATGAAAAAGTACTTACTTTCGACGTCCCTGGCACTGAGATCAGCCTGGAAGAATACAATTTGGCTATTAGGGCTTGGTTGTTGTGTTTCAAAAAAATATATTCAAAGTTGCAAGCTTTAGAGGTAGTACTGCTTATTGAAATCAAACACTATTCGTTAAACTAAAGACTACTGGTTAAAGACTACTGGTTAAAGACTACTGGTTAAAGACTACTGGTTAAAGACTACTGATTAAAGACTGTTGATTAAAGACTACTGATTAAAGACTACTGATTAAAGATTACTGATTAAAGACTACTAATTAAAGATTACTGATTAAAGACTACTGATGAAAGACTACTGATTAAAAACTACTGATATAAAAATATACCGGTTAAAGACTACTTATGAAAGAATTCAAATTAAAAACTACCGATTAAAGATTTCTGACTAAAAGTACTGATTAGAGATTACTACTAACTAAACACAACTCATAAAACCAAACAGATTAAAAGGAAGAGTATACAGGCACAATTTGAACTACTTTTGGACAAACACAAAAGTCGTTAAACTACTGCAAGACAAACGTTATAAAAACCCAAAAATCCAAAAAGAAGCAAAACCAACGCTTGAAGAACTTTTCTATTATTTCAAACTTTAGGAAAGAACAAACCACTCCACCACACTTTGTATTATTAATTAATCAAATACCATTGGGTTTATAATCCGCCGTTTATTTTGAGATTTTTTTACAATACAACTGCTGATGACGTAGTTCCTTGAATGATCGAATTTTGCAAAGAATTTGCGTTAACTATGAGTATTAAATAAAAAGAATTTGTATGTACATAGAGGGACTTTCGGACTTTATTTCGCCAATACCGGAAGGCCCTCGCGTAGGCGGGCTCTCCAAGCTTGGTCTTGAGCATGCTTTCGTTGTTTGGCACCTCGTCAAAAATAAAAATCACGACTACTCACCATTTCGATGAAGCTTCAGACTTGCCTTCTAGTGAACTGTCTAGAAGTGGGGCCCGGAGGACAGCGGGTTACAGATTTTATATGAGTAGATGGCGCTGCCGAGCGCGAACTAATCCTCGCTTGTTTTCCTGGGCTAACTAGATTTTGGCAAGCGCTCGCCAGTGCCGTACTTGGAGAAATGGGGCCCTAATTATAATGGCATCTACCTTGTTTCCCGCGAACCTCTTCCTCCTCTATTTTTTACCCTCGCGCCAGAACAATCGGTTCCACTTATGAGATGTTAGTTAGTTCTGTTTTCCCCGAGATCGCCGGGCTAATTTTAGAACCAGGCTTGTTGTTTCTTTCTCCATTAATAATTGTATCAAGGCTAAAGAGCTAACTGAAGCTGATAGACAATTTTCGTTTATAAATAATGCGTGTAGTGTTAATGAATTATAAGCCTTTTTTAGAGATAAGGGAGAGGCTTGTGTAAGATCAAATATCCTTCAAAATTTTGGCTTGGAATTAAATTTGAATCCTCCTCAATGTGGAAGCCTTAAGTGCATAACATCCAAACCCTGAACTTTTGCTAGTTACGCGCCTGAATAGTTCGAGTGTAGAAAATCGACTTTATTTAGGAAAACTGGCCCAAAAAAGGATTCTTAAAATACATCTCCGCATTCTGCAGGTAGTGGGAGTCGTTTCCCGAACGAAACAACGCGATCAACTTCGTTAACCTTTCATCTTCAGTCACAAACATTCACGTGAATTTTTAGTGTTTCGTCATAGCGCACGTACACTCATAAACGTATTAAAAATAGTAATAAAATTTGTAACAGTAAAAAAAGTTTTTTATATTAACAACCTAATAACGAACGTGAGTCCCCGAGAACTGTTTAATTTATGCATATTTTATGGTTCTTAAACAATTTATTAATAGCTAGTTTGCAACATAGCGCAGTAATAAATTCGATAATCGCAATAAGTCTGACTTTATTTGTCAAAAAAGATGGTCTAAACGAATAATGCTGTTATCGAACCTGTTTATCGAAATATATAAAATATAAATATACAACATACAAATATATAAAATATAAAAATATTAAATTCAAATACCCTTCACTCTCTCATGATCACTAAATCTCAGAAATGGGTAAACCGCTAAGAACATTTTTGGAAAAATTCCCAAATTATCAATCACTTTCAATAACACATATTTCATAGATCACTAATAAAATCGCACCTATTAATTTAAGCCAGTTTCAACATTCTCCTCTTTATTTTAGTCGGTAGGTACATATAAATAAAACTCCACTTCCCAATATGTAAAGGTTTAAATTTAAAATAGCGTAAATAAACTTTATAAATTATGAATATAAAATAGATACAGAATATCGAAAAGTTTTATTGTGAAGTCGTGCAGCAGTCTTCCTTGTTCTTCGGGCGCTTCTTCAAAAACCCCAAGATTCGGCTTCCAATGTTCCACTTCTTCTTCTTGCTCTCCTTCTTCCGGCACTTCTCCAGATGCTTGACCTTCAGAAGCTCCGCCTCGGTCATCCCAGGAATCGCCTGGTCCCCCATGGTCACTATCGTGTTGTACTCGTCTCCCTTTCCTCCATGGTTTCCGCTCTCGTTGAGCTGTCTCTCTTCCTCCTGAAACGCGTCTTTGCTCAAATCAACAATTTCCATGATGTCCTCGTTGGGCAGAGGCAAGATTTGGCCGTCGTCATCTCTGTCTTCTTGGGGATTGTACCTAGATGGTTCTCCGTCTTCAGGGGGCAAAGGGATGTCCTCTGGAAGGATCTTCATGTTCTCTCCTTTCTTACACACTTCCAATTTGGTTTCTGGGAGGAAGGAAATCTCCCCAGGCTCGACGTGTTCCAGGTTTATCACCTTCAGGACTTCCTCGTTTTGCTCCTCCCATTCTTCCAAAGTTTTCCTCGTGTTCTCGTCCATGAGCAGCTCTGTCAAGATCTGCTTCGAATTCATCACCAAATCCGTGACCCTCGACTTCTTCTCCACGATCCTCGTCTGCTCTGGATCCACCAGGATATCCTCTGATCTGTTCTCCAAATAAAGCATTTCTTCTTCCATGGTGGGCTGCAAGGGTTGGTCGCCGACTCCATCCTTCCTAGGAGCTACTTCGTAGTTAACTATGGGATAAGGAGGAGACATCATTTCTGTTAGCAATCTCTTCATTTCGATGTCCAGCTGAATGGGTTCTTCGGGACTTATGTTGGCATTGAGGGTTATGTTGACGTTGGGGTTGATGTTAACATTGGAGTTATCATTGGAACTTATGGTAATATTGGAGCTTATGTTGGAACTGGGGCTCCTATTGGCACTGGGGCTATTCACAGAGATGCTGTTCAACCCTTCGATAATTTGCTTTATGTTTGGGGACAAGGAGGCTTCGTCTAACGTTGGCGTGTTGAAGTCGAAGCTTTCGATTTTTTGCCTTATGTTCAGTTCGTCTGATAAGTTTATTTTGCACGATTTTTCCCATTCTAAATCTGAAAAAAGCAATGACCGATTGGATGTTAAAATAATAACAATATGCGTATGCATATTGTTATATAGGTATATATACCTATACCTATATATATTTGCGATTGGGGTTAAGAAGTAATTTTACAAAGTTTATTTTTAAAAATGATACATGTTTTATGCGCCCGTACTAATATTGGCAGAAATCCAACAGTTAAAATTTCTTTTTGGTGTTCAAGAAAGGATTACAATTTAATCTTCACAATGGCTTCATCAATTCTTGAATTGAAACCAAAATTGGCCATGTATTAAACGATTCAAGAGCTTTCAGAGGACTAATTAATTAAGGAATAATCAATTAATTAAGGGATAATCAATTAAGGGATAATCAATTAATTAAGAATCGAACAAATTCTTTTTCTAAAATACCTTCTCCGGTAGGTACGACGGCAAACTTTGCATCAGACCTAGTTACCCTTAACGACGCAATATAATCTACCCATCCAAAATTAAGACGAAATAAATTTACCTGATTTGCCTATGGCTATGTCCAAAGCGTTGTCGATGATGTCACTGACGACTTCAGAGGCGATGATGGTGGCCAAAGACGGCTGGTAGGAGTGAGCATCTTCGGTTTCCAACTTGACCTCTCCCCCGATGGCCGTCCCTAAAACAAACAGTCTATTCAACCTACCTCATCTAGACCTCGAGATTACCCTCCCCCTTCTAGGCATCGAGGGTTTGGAGTACCGTATTTCCTGGCCGCTATGTCGCAGTGAACGTCCACGCCAGACATCTTCGTTCTTCCGAATGGAAATTGTTAAATAGCATAAAATGACAAAAAATGCAGAGCCGTTTTGTTTCTCCCGACTCTGACTCTGAACAACTAGATGTCCCGGAATCGGCCGTGTCCATGGTGAAAACTCTGTTAGACGTGGGGAAATGACGTGGAAAGACGTCCGAATCGCTATGACACTTTCATCGTGACGTTCTCCTTCTCATCGTGTCCGTCGTTGTGTGTCCCCGTTGAAGAAATTATGCGTATCGTACAAAATTATGCCGTCAGAATATGAATAGAGCCGGGAAGAAATTCCATGGAGGAGAATCGAGTTCATTTTTCAACGAGAAAGAAGTCAGGTCCATCAACTACGACAACGAGAAGCCGGTCAAGGTGAAGGAGGGCTCGCCGTCGAAGGAGAACGTTGAACTCTCCCTGGAGGTGGAAATCGCGGACAGCCTCAAAAAAATTTTGACCAACGCCAAAGATTGCACCTCGCGCTTGCTAGACGTGACCATTATACGGCCGGAAGATAGCCGGTCTTCACCTCAGGTAGAAACGAACACTGTTGCGTTTGATAAAAATGAGATTAGGGATCTTATATCGATTATAGAGAAGCAGAGGAACGAAAAGAAGAAGCGGATCGAGGAACAAAAGAAGAAACTCCAGCAAAAGCTTAAGGAGAAGTCTTACAGTTACCACCGCCCTAAAACCGAGACGAGCAGACCTAAATCACCGAAAACCGTGAGGATCAACCATAAGCCGGAATTCATCGAGGAACCTTCTAGAGGGCTGCATGCCCAAAGAGATGGGGACATCGGGGTGCATAGTGCTCCCCCCAATATTACCCTCCAGAAGGAGAACCACAACTTCGACTTGAAATGCTTGAAAACAGAAACGCAGACGAAAGTAGATTACGCGAAGAAGTTGAAAAAATATAAGGACATCGAGTGTCGTCTCCTGGAGTTATGCGCGGCTTCCAAGTCGAGGCAATTGGGCAACAGCAAGGCCAGCATTTGCGAAAGCGTTGCCTTCAGCGAGAGGTCAAATTTATGCTCCCAAAGCACCCCTACTAACCTAGGAGGTGACCAGTTAACCCAACAAGTCTACACTACCCAGAAGACCACCCTCGACGACTTGAAAACCAAATTCAAGTGCACGAACGCGGAGAAATGCGGCAAGCCGGACGAACCTTGCGTTTGCCAGCACTGCGGCATGATAGGGGTCCTCCTGGATTCCCAGAAAGGACCTATCATGCCCGCCACTACCAGAAGTGCTACTCCTTGGATGGCGAGCCAGGAAGAAATTAAATCCTCGGAGAGGAAAGCAACGTGGAAGGACAGCCTGTTCATAAGGAATCTCGGGAGAAATGCTCAGGCGCAGAACCCACAGGAATGCCTGATGAAGCAGATTAACATTCGCCTCAAGTCCTTGGAGGAGAGGGTGACCATCCAGGAGGAAACCACGGTCACCAGGGATTACTTCAAGATCATCATGAATAAGCTGCTGTTGTCGTACAAGAACACAAATGACAGCCCTTTCAAGAAAGAATCCAGCTGCCAAGCTGGTAAAAGTTCTTTGGAAAACAACACGAGTCAAGGCTACTTCCGGGGGTTTTCCAAACCGAATTTGAACTTCGGCTTCCGCCGACAAAAGGGCGATTTTAACGTTCGGGACAAGAAGCGCGTTCACTATCAGGTGAATACCGCCATGATCCAGCCTGATATCAGTACTGAAACAGTCGGCTGCGACAGCGTCTTGGAGGAATCCGAATTATCTTGCCATACCTTCTCGAAACAAGAATTCAAAATCGACAAAATCGATGAAGTCGAAGAAAGCAGAACTAACGAATCGGATAGGGTAAAACCCGATCGGATGACCATGAAGGAAAAAGAAATGAGTTTTTGGCGATGGGGGGAAGAAGTAATAAAACCCGGGTTCGACCTGAAGAACAAAATCATGTCCTTACTCGAGGAGAAGTTATCCAATATGAAACCACCCTCCAAAGGAAGAACCGCTAAAATTGAAACGGACGCTAGCGTTCAAGTAGAATTAGTAGAGGTGGAAAAGAAGAGAAGTTCCAGCTTAACCAAAGGCAAGGTTAACATCCTTCCGGAAAGAAAATATTTCAACGAAAGAGGGATAATGCCCACTATGAAAAGTTACAAGGAGGAACGAAGAGACAACACTGAATATCCCTTCGATGTCAGGAAGTGTTTAGACGACTCGACCTTCAAGAAGAACATAGAAGAACGCAAGAAGAGCTCCTATTTTGAAAAATACGCCGCAGAACGCGAGAGGACGCCCAAACATAAATTCGAATCAGGAGACACAACTTCTTCTTTGATGCGATCTAGGAAAACAATGAGACACAGGCCATCCTGCAGCGCAGTGGACATGAGGAAGATGAAGAGGAAGGAAGTGTTGAAGATAAAGACTCGGACGTACGTCACTCCTGAACGGGAGTTCCCCGACTACCCTTCCGAGGAATCGTACGAAACCCGCCACGACAAACGTCATAAGGTGGATATGACCAAGGACGGGATCATCCCGTTCATCCTCGAGAGGAAGAGGTCCAATTTGAACTCGAAAACCCTCCAAGTGTCCTACTTGAACCCAAAAGTGTCCTCCTGGAGGGAGGAGTCGCTTTCTTCTGGAAGCAAGTCCAGCAGGAAACCTAAGAAGTATAGGGATAAGAACTTGAATAAGCGAAGGAGTAAGAATAATTTGAGTGGTAAGTTTTGCGTTTTTAAGGATGTTCTTAACCCATATTAAGACGAATTAATTTTTCTTTGGTGGCACTTTTTACGTACATACATTAAGGTAGTCTGATCTTTGACTGACCTTCGATATCTGGTAACCGTGTTTTCGATAATAGCAGTAAGGCTGATAATAGATAACAGTATTTTAGATATCTACTAGGTTCGTGGTTGTATTTGCTAATTTTTTTTCGTTTTTTTTTTAAATTATCTACCTGTACTGTACAATCTATCCCTTAAAAGAACAATAAGCATACTATTTGAACCCTTTTCCTGGAATGGAGGAGTGGACAAAGCTCTGACGGTTTGAATCTCTTTAGACTTTTAGGTTCGGTAGTATCCTTCACTAGTTGTCTCACGAGGGTATTTGGACGATTGCTTATTTTATTACTATGGCCACATATGTGCTATGGCTCAAGCTATATTTCACAATTTCCTCTTTGATGGTTCGCACTTTTAAGAAGTTCATGCCGTTTCCACAGCTGTATTCCATAAATTCAAATTGGCTTCAAAGTCGATTTGTACACAACAGGAGTTTTTTGGAGATTGTCAACTGAGATATTCCTACCCAATTACCAATAGAGTTTAAAGTGTATACTGTAGTCCGAGTTGCTTTCTTTTTGTGAAGAAGTGTTTACACCAAGTCAGTCTTCTATCCAGGGATATTCCTTGGTATATAACTGAGTCTACGTAGTTTTGTTGTTGCTCATTTTCAGTTAATGCCCGTGAAAAATTACGGGCAGCCATGTACACATATATTTATTACCATGTACACGTATACTTATTTCCATGTGCACATGTACATCTGACCATGTACACGTGTACATATTACCATATACAC
>JAWQRP010000322.1:0-31431 GCA_033557875.1 Quadriops clusia
GACAGAGGGTATCATAAATCTTGAGGCACAAATAGAAAACATGCACGTAAGGGATAGAAAACCTGTCCCGCAAGATTTCTGATACCCTCTGTCGAGGGGCTTTGTAGTCTCAGCCATTGACGAACGGCCACCTTAAATCCTATAGAATTGTGTCTCCATCCCCTGGCCAGTTGTGAATAGATCAATCTGTACATGTACGAGGTACGATCAAAAAATACGCGGAATTGCCCAAATATTTGTTCTTCCAGCAAGCACATTTGTTTAAAAAGAAATGTATCTGTAAGAATAGGTATAGTGTATACATTATGCATAGTATACACATATAAAAATATAAAATAAAAAAATATAAAATATAAAAATATAAAATATAAAATTACTTTTACATAGTACCTACTATAATAGACACTGAAAAATTTTATTTCTCAGATATTTTAAGATAGAGATATTAAATAATTAGTTGCTATTTCAGCAATATTAGGTAAACTAATTTATATGTAAAATTAAATCAGATGAATATTTAAATAATAGTAGGTATGTCGTGAGCCCGGCACAATTGGCGGAGGCGCGCGGTCAATAGTTGGCACCTTCGCGAGCAACTTAAAATATGAAGTAATAAGACGGTCGACGCTATCTGGAGATAACAGGCCGCAAGTTTATCTCATGTTGGTCGCAATGAGCGGAACTTTAGGCAAATTATCTAACAAAACATTATACAGTACATTAAGCAAAATTTTAAAAGTTTCGCTTCGCCATGGTGCCAGTGGCAACTGATATGGGATAGTTTACGCACATTAACGCTAATGCACTAAAGTTTAGCGCTGGGACGTGTTAATTTTGTTCTCAAATTATTTACCTACGTAGAGAGACTATTTATTGTATACGCAGAAGAACAGCACTTCATCAGTGAAGGAAATTGAACTTCATAGTCAAAGTCAAATATTTACTATAAGATAGTTTTGCAACTTTCGAAATAATTTGGCAAACTTTATGTATCTTTTTACTCTGGTAGAAGTTGTATTGTCGTTTATAACTTGGGGACTTACCAAGGCAGACCTTCCAAAGGCAATCTACCAAAGGCAATCTATCAAAGGCAACCTAACCAAAGGTATCCTAACCAAAGGCAACTTACCAAAGGCTACCTAACCAAAGGCAATTTACCAAAAGCTACCTAACCAAAGGCAATTTACCAAAGGCTACCTAACCAAAGGAAATCTACCAAAGGCAATCTTCCAACGGTATCCTAACCAAAGGCAACTTACCAAAGGCTACCTAACCAAAGGCAACCTACCAAAGGCTACCTAACCAAAGGAAATCTACCAAAGGTATCCTAACCAAAGGCAACTTACCAAAGGCAACCTAACTAAAGGTAACCTACCAAAGGTATCCTAACCAAACGCAACCTACCAAAGGTATCCTAACCAAAGGTATCCTAACCAAAGGTATCCTAACCAAAGGCAACCTACCAAAGGCAACCATATATACCAACGACACAAATACCAAAGGCAGACTAACCAGCACAGCGTAAGTCTGCAGAAACCACTCGCTCTTCAACTTGGTAGCCTCAAGGACGAGGTAATAAGGCAAGTCGGTATGATTTGGAAACCGCTGCTGCATAACCACTTCTCAGTGGTCAGGTGCAAGGCCGGTCGAAGTTATCGACTACTACTGTCTTAATGTTTTCATCGATTACAGGTACTTTCATTTTTACGGCGTCATTCAAGACGCGTAGATATTCGCAATCTTGCTACCATTCGAACGTCTGACTCGGCTGGTTTAACAAGTTTGCTGCTCGCAAATGACCATCAGACTAGCACACGTCTTCCCTACGCAGTTATCAAAAAACTTGTCAACGTTGACTCAACCTATCTAATGTTTTTAAGTTAACAAATAGTACTAATACTTCGCAAATACTACTACATATCAATACTACTATATAATAAACTATAAATATTAATATCAATATAGATATAAATAATAAATAGTACTAGGTAGTACTACATATAAGTAATAGATACATAGGAGAGTATAGAATTCGCTAGGGAATCAAATTTATTGTCAACTTGCTTTCGTCAACGCGATAAGGTTAAAGTGTAACCTATTGTTTACAATATTGAAGGACACCAATAGTCTGCTACAGTTTACTGAAATAACGGTAAATAAAACTTGCTAATTAAGATGTAAGAATGCAACGACATCAAGAATCTCACAGTTGCGTTATTTTGTACCTACGTATATACCATACGTACTAATCAATGACGTCTTATAAGTAGGTACTACTTATACTCATATTAGATATATATGTAAATGTGATACTTCTTATACCTTCTTAAACTATCTAGTAGTAAGTACACGATAAATCTAATTAAATAAGTAGTAGCAAAAAGCCTGTACGTGCCTTAATGATAATAGGAATAATAATAAATTCTGCGTATATCTCTTAAGTACACATAATGCATAAACAGCAGACAGTCAGTACTGCTATATATATGTGGTACTACTATATATGTGGTACTACTATATATGTGGTACTACTATATATGTGGTACTACTATATATGTGGCACTACTACATATATGTGGTACTACTTACTTCCACAGTTGGCGCAAAAAATTTGCATACTTCCACAACGCATTTTCAATGTAAGCATAAAAGTGCTGACTGATGCAACAATCGTAATTGAACCGAATCCCTGACGAATTATTTACCTTCTAAATGACTAAATTACTACCTACTTTATAACGTTCTATATTTCTGTATTTACTCAAGCACCGATAAGGTCGATTTAACAAGGAGATAATATTTTTAAAAAATTATATCGCTCTGATTTTTAACCGCAATTGGAGCACCTCTCCAACGTTGTGCTTCATTTTATGAATTGAAAACCTTTTCCTTATAACGCAAAATAATACTCACTTTAAGTCAGCAACTCCGCGAGAAATCCTTTAGGGCACGATCGCTCCAAAACTATTTTAAAGCAAGACACGTGTTTAAGTCAACGCCGTTTAAGCACATATATGTGGTTTAAGTTCACGTACTTGTACGCATGTGTCTTAAGTCAGTCTTTTTACACAACTGTCTACACAACTGAGCGCCACTGGCGAACTTCTCCATATCTCGTATCCCCTCTCTGAATAAATTTCAGTTCTTTCGGATGGCTTTAACGTGCTTTAAGCGGCAAACAAATAATATCGATAGCAGGGAACCTTTCAACTGGGAATCAGAAAAAATAAACCTTATGCCTCTGATCGTGAGAACGCTAAACATTAAATAAATGCAACATGATAATAATTATTATTATTATTATTCATATTATTATTATTATTATAACAATAATAATAACAATAGTAAAATGGTCATACGAATGACAACATCAACAGAACTGTACACATATAAATTTTAAAAAAATAGATAAACTTACCAACAAAAATGTTTCCACAACCAAGAACAAGCACTAACGAACAACTCATCAACATATTTAAATAATTATAAAGCGTATAAAATAAAAAGCTTGTCGCCCATGAAACTGTTTTTCAGAAGCATTCCTCGCAGGACAAAAAACGCTGATAAGAACGTACTCATGTAATATTTTGCAATTTTATGACGTTGGAAATAAAATGCAACGTGCAGAAGTCTGTAAAACGTGTCATATAATTCGCTCTATGCTGTTTTAGCCTAATACCATTGAAATACTCTTATCGCTACTAACAGTTTACCATAAAACTAATAAATAATATGACCATCATTTATTTGGTACTAAATTGCACCACCAATTATTTGCTTTTCCATTCACAATAGTAAATTATGCAATTTTTTTTCTGATTTAATAGTTTATATGTACAGTAAGTCCTCGATTATTGGGCGATTTGTTTTTAATAACTATAGATTTCTTATTATAATTTAGTTTTCTTATTATAATAAGAAAACTGTATGAAAAACTATTCTCTAATAGCATTCGTTCAAATGCGCATAGTGCACACAACGATCATTAAATTGTTATCTCCATTATTATTGTATATTATACAAACAATTAATTATTTTTAGCAAAGACCGTTTTATAAAACAATAAGGTCAACGAAATTGGGTTACATTTTGAAATTATTACTATTATTATAGTTTTTATTATTATTACTACTATTACTATTACTACTACTATTATTATTATTATTATTATTATTATTATTATTATTATTATTACTATTGCTATGTGTAATCTACACAAATTGCACCTTTTTTATTTCAGTAACGGTAGTTTGGCCCAATAACAACTAAGACAAGGTAAAATGCGCACGCGAGCAATTCCTATCACATATTTGCAATATTTCTTTTGCAAAACTGTTTCCTTAAGCGGTCTTACGATACTATAATAATAAATAATCATGTGTTGTATAGGAACATAACAGTTAAGAACAAAGAAAAAAAAGTAATTATGAGACAATAGGGTTTTACGATGAATATTACTATTTATCTATTATCACCTGAAGTGATTAGCATCTGTCTTGATTAGCATAAGATGCCTTATTACAGGAACAAATAAAATGTAAATCAACTTGTACTCCTTGACTTTGTCCGTTTGCGAAGACTATTTGTTTTCTATTTGCTTGCACATGTAACTCAATAAATAAATAGATAACTTCTTCATAGAATAGTCTCTATATATTCAACACCTGAGGGTGATGAATGAATGCATTAAAATTACTGCATTTAAGGAAATTGAAAGATTTTGAATCGCAACTTTTTATCTACTTTCTATGTATCTATCTACTTTCTATCTATCTTTCTACTTTCTATCTATCTATCTACTTTCTATCTATCTATCTGCTTTCTATCTATCTATCTTTCTACTTTCTATCTATCTATCTACTTTCTATCTATCTATCTACTTTCTATATATCTATCTACTTTCTATCTATCTATCTACTTTCTATCTATCTATCTGCTTTCTATATATCTATCTTACTACTTTCTATCTATCTATCTACTTTCTATCTATCTTTCTACTTTCTATCTGCCTACCTACTTTCTATCTATCTTTCTACTTTATATCTATCTATCTACTTTCTATCTATCTTTCTACTTTCTATCTATCTATCTACTTTTATCTATTCGTTTTATTTTAATTTCAATAATAAAAATTTGCTAAATAAATAATTAAAACAAGGCTCATTTAAATGTTAAACCTGCGATCGTGAATAACAAATAGGTAATTGACATGACAAAAGTATCTCCTAGTTTCCGCCTAACAAAGACACATTTGAAATGCAAATAAAACATTACATCACCTTTTTATGCAATTATTTTAAGTATTACACGTTTTATTTATTTGAGATTGTCATTGTCCGGCTAGACTTGCAAACAAGTATGTATTATAAGATTAATCGATATGAACATTAGAATCTACTGATTAGGTAATCATTTATTTCTTTGTTAGTACTTAAGTAATAACGTTATTACTCGAAACGTAATTATTGTCATGATTATAATCATTACAATATTGGCTATTGATCATGGTTATAAAAATTAAATTTAAAGCAATATTAATTCCAGCGAATAATTATTATTTTTATTGCAGTTAATAATTATTATTTTATTGCAGTTAATAATTATTATATTATTGCAGTTAATAATTATTATATTATAATTAATAATTACAATATTATAATTATCATATTAAAATTATCATAATATAATAATTATTATAATCGCTTTATATAAATTTGCATACGATTAAATAGATTTACGTAACAGAGTACTATTGCCCGCCCAGTTAATAAATAAAATTTATTTAAAACATTTAATATTGTAAACACACTCGTGGGGCGACTATATCACAACAATGATTTGTCGTAAAGAGCAAATTTGTTTAAAAATATATCTGTGAGTTTTATCAGTTCATAAATGACCTTTTACCACATACATATATGTGCTTCTACTATCTGGCGTCTAAAAATATTCCACATTATGTTCTTTGGCGCTGTTTGTAACGTTGATAACTCGATTTGACCTTAAGTATTAAATATTTTAGGATAAAACGCACGCTACATTTAACGTCGCAGATAACATTTAGCAATATTTTTATTTTGATTTACATATGTATTTACTCGGAGAAAGAATGGATCTATTTTGTTATCGTTATTATTTATCATTTTTTAGCCTACAAATTGCCGATTGTAAACTACATAATGACTTAAACTAATAACTTTACTGAAATGTGATGATATATAAATGCTGAACTATGATTTATATGTACTAAAATATGATTTCTGAATACTAAAATATGATTTCTAAATACTAAAATATGATTTCTAAATACTAAAATATGATTTCTAAATACTAAAATATGATTTCTAAATACTAAAATATGATTTCCATGTACTAAAATATGATTTCCAAATACTAAACTATGATTTCCAAATACTAAACTATGATTTATAAATATGATACAAAAATACTATAAAATATAAGAATCTAGTAGAAACTATTTAGCAAAAAGCAAGATAATCGCGCAAAATAAGAACGGCGAAGTCTGGGCTAGAAATACTTGCCCCCTATTCGAGAATTCTGTTCTATTTTCGTCATACGTCGGGCACGTGCAAACTGCATTTGATTATATATCTAAAGATGGTTGAGATAAATTTCCTCTTGTAGACAATACTTGAGGAATTAATAAGTAATCAATAATAAATAACACATTGATTAAATTCTAAATTATTTAAACTTTGAGCTAACTAAATTTTAAATTGATTACATTTTAATTTTCTAAATTGATTACATATTAATTTTTCAAATTGATAACATTTTAGTTTATTAAATTCATGACATCTTTTTTAAATTATAATTTTACAAAAAAAAATTTTCTAACTTTAACACCCTCAAAAAAGCCATTGAATTCGTTCTGATGCAACAAATCGAAAAGTTGCGTTACAATTATCCCATTGTCCTCACCAGTATTTACTGGAAACACATTTTTTTGTACGAGGTCAGATGCGTTTAATTCCGAGTAGTAAATGTTTAATTATTCCTGTTATTTATTAGATCGCTAATTAACTTTGTGCGGATGCTAACAATGAGCTTCATGGGTTCGTACTACCACATACAATATGAAATTATAACATAAAATATGAAATTATCACATAAAATATGAAATTATCACATAAAATATGAAATTATCACATAAAATGTGATACAATAACACAATCTGATACAATAACACAATGTGATACAATAACACAATGTGTACAAAATAAAAGCAAAAATAATGAACATACTTTTATTCAAATATAAACAACATACATTATATTATAGTACATAATTTCAATAATAATATATAATTTGATAGTACATTTTTTTCTCTATAATAATAAAACTGATAGAACACACACACACATAAACATATCGGGATACTTAATATCTCAATCGCAATCTTTTACGTACTTTCTAATTTATGTTAATTAGACAAAAAAACTTAATTCAATATTTCCCAAGAATTTAATTAAGTAATATTAAAGAAAATGCATTAAACATTATGTAATTCGAATAACAGGAATATTATAATTATTTCGAGGAAATACAATTTTCTTAACCGATCCAATAGCATTTAACCACATGTGTTTGAACTAGTTATGTGTGTGTGTGTGTGTGTATACATATATACATATATTTTTATACATATAAACATTCCTTGATAATATAAAATTTAAAAATATGGGAATGTAGAATATAAAAATAAAGAAAATATAATGAAAGTATTATCACGTAATCCACTGAAATTACACCAGTTCTTTCAGACTTTGCAGGGACTTTCTATAGAGATCTTGCAATGTTCGAGCGTGCTTCAATTCTAGGTCTGCCAGTTCGATTAAACTGCAACAATTTATAAATATTAATTTATAAAATATTAATTTTTAAATATTCATTTACAAAATATTATTTTATAAAATACAACAAACCTCTTCCTAAATGCATGTAATCGTCTCGTTTTAAAGTCTAATAATTCCTCCTTAGCTTGAGTTGATATAGCCTCGAACTGTTCGCAAGCTTCACATTGAGCCTTTTCAGCCTATAAAAACACAACCACGAAATAAGTTTCTTTATGTAATCATCTTAATAGACTATAAAGTGCGAATCAAACACTTCTACCTTGCCTTACCTCTTGAACTTCAGGAGCCTTAAGCAGCACAGAAAATGCACACAAACGATTAAATGAATAGAAGTTACGCAGGTCATTAGTTTCTAATTTTTTAATCAGCTTATCATTCTTTTTCTTTATTTACCAGCTCATGATCTTTTCTTTTACATAAATCAATAAGACTGATGTTTGTCCTTCTAGCCATTTTACTTACCCTAGCAATACCCCTCGGGATAGTGGAGGTCACTTGAGAATTTTGCAAAGCCAACACTTGTGCATAATTTTTTGCAAACTGAAAATAATCAAAATAAACTACTAAATAAAGAAAACTCTTCCTACTTGGACCATGGATAAACTCGTGCGCTCGATGATTATTGATTTATGTAAGAAATTCTCAATCACAGCCTGTGGTGAGACATCTACTTTGTTGTTAGTATTTTGAGAAAGTTTTGATTTGATTGCAAAGCTTATGAAAGTAAAATACAGCATTGATTGAGTAGAAAGAAATTTGAGAAACAGAATTAAGGAAACAGAATTTACGAAATAGAATTTACAAAACAGAATTTACGAAACAGAATTTAAGAAACAGAATTTACGAAACAAAATTTAAGAAACAGAATTTAAGAAACAGAATTTAAGGAACAGAATTTAAGAAACAGAATTTAAGAAACAGAATTTAAGGAACAGAATTTAAGAAACAGAATTTAAGAAACAGAATTTAAGAAACAGAATTTATGAATCAGTATTTAAGAAACAGATTTTAAGAGATAGAATTTAAAAAATAGACTCAAAGAAACTCAATTAAAAAATGAAATTTAGACGATAATAAAATACCATAAAATAATAATACGAAAAGTGAACCTACCGCATGTATGTCTTTATTTTTGTGGCGAGCCCGCTCGAGAGTCCTATTTGCGGCTTCGTAATTAGCCAAACATTTTAAACGTCTAACTAGCAAAGCTTTGGCAGCATGACTATCTCTCATGTAGTATCTAAGAGTATCGGCTAGCTTTAAGTCTTCATCGCTGGCTACTCTACTTTCCACTTTCTGAAAAGTTAATATTTATTTCAAACATTTTTAGACAATGAATAAATTATAATAATAAATAATTTATAATAACAAATAATTTATAATAAATAATTTGTAATAATAAATAATTTATAATAATAAATAATTTATAATAATATATAATTTATAATAGTAAATAATAATGTACAAAACATACCCTAGCTCGTTCATAAGTATCCGCTACTTTGGACAAAAACTTATCTAATGGGCCGGGGTCTATAGTCGCTAATTGTACGATTCCTCCAGATATTTTTATGTAACTATCGGCAACTTCTGAAAATATCACAAAAACAAACATTTTTAATACAATCATAAATTTAATATAAATGATTTATTTAAAATCATGATTTCTTTAAAATCATGATTTCTTTAAAATCATGATTTCGTTAAAATCATGATTTCTTTAAAATCATGATTTATTTAAAATCACGATTTATTTCAAATCACTTTTTTAATTACTGAAAATAACCGCTTTTTTTAAACATTGACTAAAAAATATCATTGATTTAAAGTTACCACAAAACCAAACGAACCTTTATGTTTCTCAGTCATTTTGTCTGTGCGCAAAGTAGCTTCTTTAAGCTGTCCATGGTATTCCGTCAAAGAATTCATTTGTTGCTCGAAGAAGTCGTTAACGTCCCTAACCGTCGCGTTGAGGTAATATTGGTCAGTGGTGCTGCCGATGGACTTGACAAGACCGCCCAATTGCTGAAAGCGCCCTCTTGGTCGGGCACACAAGTCCTGGTCGAACTCTAGGAACACGTGCAAATGATGGTCTTCTCGGAAAATAGAGTGGCTTGCTAAGCGAGTTAGAAACACCTCGTGCATTGCGACGGTTTTCTTGAATGTTGCCAAGTATTCTCTAGAATTTTTTTTGTCTTATGTTAAATATCAATATAATATACAGTATTAAATGTTTAAATAAAGCCCCTGATGCTTATTTACAATTTTCTCTGTTGACCCGGTTACAAATCAAGCTCTGGTATTTATTTGAACACCAATAAATATTGATAGTGAATTTATACTGTCATAACTTTCCTAATTATTAGAACGGGTAATAAAAATGTTATCTTATTCATTCGGTTGTATAATATTATTTTGTTGTATAATATCGTATTTCAAATTATTGGCATGATGAGCTCGCTCGCTCCTCGAGCTCGCCGCCTCACGCCTTCGGCGCTCGCTTTTAATACACTAAACTGGAGCTCTTAACATTCAACTGTAATATAATATAATATAATACTGAGATGTAAGATTTAATGTTATCATCACTTTCATCGTAACTTTTATAATTATTACGACAAATAAGAAATAATCCAAATGATTAGAATTAATAATAATAAAATGTTTACAAATTATTAGAGAGATTATAATTTAAAATATTAAAGAGATTATAATTTAAAATATTAAAGAGATTATAATTTAAAATATTAAAGAGATTATAATTTAAAATATTTGAGAGATTATAATTTAAAATATTAAAGAGATTATAATTTAAAATATTAGGGAAAGTAATAAAAATATATTATTATTACATTTATTTTTAAATTATGAGGACGTTGCGCTCGCTCGCTATGCTCGCTCGCCATCTCGCGCCTTCGGTGCTCGCTTTTAATAATCTCCACTGGAGCTCTTAACATTCAACTCTAATATAATACAATATAATATAATGTAATATATTATAATATAATATATTATACTATATTTTAATAAAATATATTATACTATATTTTAATATAATATAATTTAATATATTATATTATAATATTTGAGATGTAAGATCATCCACTTTAATGCTACCATCACTTTCATCGTAACTTTCATAATTATTAGGACAAATAAGAAAAAACCATTAGAATTGATAATAATAATAAGTTTCCCAATTTTTAACGATTATAATTTAAAATATTAGAGAGATTATAATTTAAAATATTTGAGAGAGTATTAAAAATATTGTCATAATCATTACGTTATATATTATTTTTTGTCAATTTTACTTTTATTTTATAAAAATATATTATTATAATCATCACGATGAGCTCGCTCGCTTCGCTTGCTCGCCGCCTCGCGTCTTCGGCGCTCGCTTTTAAGACACTAAACTGGAGTTCTTAACATTCAACTCTAATATAATACAATATAATATAATGTAATATATTATAATATAATATATTATACTATATTTTAATATAATATATTATAATATAATTTAATATAATATAATTTAATATATTATAATATAATATTTGAGATGTAAGATCATCCACTTTAATGTTACCATCACTTTCATCGTAACTTTCATAATTATTAGGACAAATAGGAAAAAACCATTAGAATTGATAATAATAATAAGTTTCCAAATTTTTAGAGATTATAATTTAAAATATTAGAAAGAGTAATAAAAATATTGTCATAATCATTACGTTATATATTATTGGTTGTCAATTTTACTTTTATTTTATAAAACTATATTGTTATATTCACTTTTAAATTATGAGGACGTTGCGCTCACTCGCTTCGCTCTCTATTATAATATATTATATTATATTATAATATATTACATTATATTAGAGTTGAATGTTAAGAGCTCCAGTGGAGATTATTAAAAGCGAGCGCCGAAGGCGCGAGGCGGCGAGCGAGCGAAGCGAGCGAGCGCAACGTCCTCATAATTTAAAAATAAATATAATAATATATTTTTATAAAATAAAAATAAAATTGACATCGAATATTATACAACATAATTATTATGACAATATTTTTATTACTCTCTCTAATATTTTAATTTATAATCTCTCAAATATTTTAAATTATAATCTCTCTAATATTTTAAATTATAATCTATAAAAATTTGGAAACTTATTACATATTATTATCAATTGTAATGATATTTTCTTATTTGTCCTAATAATTATGAAAGTTACGATGAAAGTGATGGTAACATTAAAGTGGATGATCTTACATTTCAAGTATTATATTATACTATATTATAATATATTATACATTATATTATATTGTATTATATTAGAGTTGAATGTTAAGAACTCCAGTTTAGTGTATTAAAAGCGAGCGCCGAAGGCGCGAGGCGGCGAGTGAGCGAAGCAAGCGAGCTCATCATGCCCATAATTTAAAAATGATTATAATATAGTTTTATAAAATAAAAGTAAAATTGACAAACAATAATATATAACGTAATGATTATGACAATATTTTTATTACTCTCTCTAATATTTTAAATTATAATCTCTCAAATATTTTAAATTATAATCTCTCTAATATTTTAAATTATAATCTATAAAAATTTGGAAACTTATTATTATTATCAATTGTAATGATTTTTTCTTATTTGTCCTAATAATTATGAAAGTTACGATGAAAGTGATGGTAGCATTAAAGTGGATGATCTTACATTTCAAGTATTATATTATAATATAATATATTATACTATGTTATAATATATTATACATTATATTATATTGTATTACATTAGAGTTGAATGTTAAGAACTCCAGTTTAGTGTATTAAAAGCGAGCGCCGAAGGCGCGAGGTGGCGAGCGAGCGAGCTCATCGTGCTCATAATTTAAAAATGATTATAATAAAATATTTTTATAAAATAAAAGTAAAATTGACAAACAATAATATATAACGTAATGATTCTGACAATATTTTTATTACTCTTTCTAATATTTTAAATTATAATCTCTCTAATATTTTAAATTATAATCTATAAAAATTTGGAAATTTTTTTTTATTTGTCCTAATAATTATAAAAGTTACGATGAAAGTGATGGTAACATTAAAGTGGATGATCTTACATTTCAAGTATTATATTATAATATATTATATTATATTATAATATATTACAATATATTATATTGTATTATATTAGAGTTGAATGTTAAGAACTCCAGTTTAGTGTATTAAAAGCGAGTGCCGAAGGCGTGAGGCGGCGAGCGAGCGAGCTCATCGTGCCCATAATTTAAAAATGATTATAATAAAATATTTTTATAAAATAAAAGTAAAATTGACAAACAATAATACATAACATAATGATTATGACAATATTTTTATTACTCTTTCTAATATTTTAAATTATAATGTCTCAAATATTTTAAATTATAATCCCTCTAATATTTTAAATTATAATCTATAAAAATTTGGAAACTTATTATTATTATCAATTCTAATGATTTTTTCTTATTTGTCTTAATAATTATGAAAGTTACGATGAAAGTGATGGTAACATTAAAGTGGATGATCTTACATTTCAAGTATTATGTTATAATATATTACATTCTATTATATTGTATTATATTAGAGATGAATGTTAAGAACTCCAGTTGACTGTCTTAAAAGCGAGCGCCGAAGGCGCGAGGTGGCGAGCGAGCGAAGCGAGCGAGCTCATCGTGCCCATAATTTAAAAATGATTATAATATAGTTTTATAAAATAAAAGTAAAATTACTTAATATACAACTGCATGAATAAGATACTATTTTTATTACTCTGTACATATTATGATTCATTATTTTCAATTATAAGAATTTATTTTTGTTTATTTTGATATAAACAAAATATATTAGTAAAATAATTATTATGACTGATATTAGATTTCGTAGTGATTATTTCAAAGTGACAAAAAATTAGAAAATGCGTTCTTACGCCTCTAGCTCCTGCTTCATTTTGTTGAATTCCTCTTTAGTCATCGTCCCTTCGCCCTCCCCTAATCTTTGAAGTTTCTCTCTGGATGCATCAAAGTTTGGACGAGGGGGAGGTGGAGGAATCTAAAATAAAAAATAAAAAACATCATTTATATTTATACACTCTTTATAATTATACCTACTATAATAATTTATATTTATATTTATTTTTTTTATACTTATTTTTTTTTATATTTATATTTATTTTTTTATATTTATATTAATTTTTTTTATATTTATATTTATTTTTAGCTAAGCTATATAGCAATATTCTTAAAAAATAGACTAAGAAACCGAATAAAACCTACAATAGAAGATTAAATGACTCAATTCGAAACCACACCCAATGCCTAATAATAGAATTCAAGATTCCTAGTTGATAATTAAAATAACAACACGCTATTGAATTCAATAATACAACAGATACACTATTATACAACTTATAAGTACATATGTATATTCATCACAGCAATTTACTAAAGTAACCTAACTATCGGTATGACTTACAATATACCCAGCATACACAGGATTCTCCTCGTATCGATCGTGAAGCCAAATAAACTCCTCGTGTTGTCTCACGACTAAAAACTCCGATTTCTGGAACGTCTTCAAGGTGGTGCGAGTATGCACAGTGAACTTAACCTTGTCCTTCTCGCTCAGGGCATCCGATATGTCCACAATTAAGCTGCTATCAGTAAGAGGGACATTGTTACCTTCATCGGGAGTACTTCTATCAGTCTAAAAGAATTACATTTTAGGTTAGTTAAGAAATAACCACCCACTTTCTGAATGGACCAATTTATGACCAATCCTACTCTATAACATCATCAAATAGGAAATACTTACCATAATGACAACAAAGCAGAAATCTTCCTTTGTAAAGTTCTTAACAAAATACCAAAAATGATTGTTAGGTTTTAAGTTCTTGCACTAAAAATGGCCGTATCCTTCGTCGTGGCAACAATCCAGGCGAATTATCTTAACACAATTAACCAGATGGATTCGTGGAAAGGCTAAACAGAACACATAAACACGATTATGTTGGATATGATTAAACGAAATAAACCGGGGAAAACAGATAACATTCGCGGGACTCGGAATTTGCTCTTGATAACTCGAAATCATTCAATGAACAGAGTTGGACTATGAACTTCTTGTTAACTCTTCGATGCTCATTCACAATAATAAAGTGTCATTACCCTAGCAACCGATAACAATGCAGCTCTTTATTTAATTTGAATTAATCTAAAGAAAACTATAAGAGGAAATTGCGCCCATTTAACTAAACAACGTTAAAATAACGCAATGGAATTTATTCGGAAAAACAGAATTACCACATATTACATAAATCAACAAATACGGACCTTTCGCTAGCGTTTGCTTTCCAGTAATATTACACAGTTGGTACCTCTCAGAGAACTTTTAAGTTGGCAATCAGTTGGCATTCGGAGTTATCAGAACAGTTGTCACGTCATTGGCTGTCACAATGACAGTTGACAACTTGTGAACTGTCACGTGCGTTCATAACCTAACATTTGTCTATTTACGGTAGTGTTGATTAATTTGAATATTAAGTATTTAATTTAATAATAAATAAGTAATAGCAGTGTAATAGCTAATTAAAATATAATAATAATATCAATATGGCTCAATCGGACACCCCTTTCGCAGATGTCAATCACTTCATATCAAAGTACATCAGTATCGAATTATTAAATGAAATAATATTGAACTTCGAAGATTACAAAGACTTAAAAGCAGCGTTAATCATGAAGTCCACGCGAAGAAAACAAGAAGACTCTAAACCCCTTTATCCGATGAATAAAATATTTCAACGTATAGGCGAATGTGGCAACAATGCAAAAAATCTAGATACTGTCCTCGAAATTTTAGAATTCATTCTATTGTCGCAAAAAAACGATTCCGAATACTTTAATTTATTACAAGAACTACGACGAATATTATGTTTGTATAACATAGGCATCACTAAAGGCAGCTTTGAAGGTCCTATTGAAAGCACCATTGAAGACATCATTGGAGCTTTTAATGAAGGCACCTCTGAAGGTAGTTATGAAGGCACCTCTGAAGGTACTAATGAAGGCACCATTGAAGACATCACTGAAGGTTCGAATGAAGGCATCTCTGAAGGTAGTAATGAACGGATCTCTGAAGGTAGTAATGAACGGACCTCTGAAGGTAGTAATGAAGGCACCTCTGAAGGTACTAATGAAGGCACCTCTGAAGGTACTAATAAAGGCACCATTGAAGACATCACTGAAGGCACCATTGAAGATATGACTGGAGGTACTAATGAAGTCACCATTGAAGATATCACTGAAGATACTCATGAAATCATTGTTGAAGGCTCCATTGAAGACATCACTGAAGGTATTAATGAAGGCACCTCTGAAGGTACTAATGAAGGCACTTCTGAAGGTACTAATGAAGGCACCTCTGAAGGCACCATTGAAGACACCATTGAAGATACCATTGAAGGTACTAATGAAGGCACCTCTAAACGCACCCTTGAAGACATCCGTAATCTAATTTTAAAGCTAATGGCAGTATTGTTAAAAGTCACAATCAATGATGCAAGCCGAATTGCAAAATTTAACACAATCGTAAAGCTCAAAGAAATGAAGAATTTAATAGACATCGCCTTCTCGTCCCGGAATATCAAACATTTACACATCTTACAAAACTATTTGGGAATCCTAGAAAACAAGGAAAGCGTCATTCAGCACTTGTGGGCTATTATGAAAGAACGAAACAATTTAAACTTATTCTGTTTATTTGATAAATATTGTCTATCAGAAACTATCGACTTGAACGAATACTGGCTACTTTTGCAAGAAAATATTAATTCGTTGATCCACAGCAAACAAAAACTAGCTATCTTTCTCTTGAAAAGAGCGAAATTAGAAATTGTCCCCGACTCTTCCTTAGCCTCCGACTTCCCCAATTCCCTCGATTTCCCCGATTCCCCCGATTCCCTTGACTTCCCCGTTATAAATAAGAAAGAAAAATATGTATCAGCCTGGAATACCTATTGCCTCATATTGGAGGTATCCCGAGAAAAACAATTACACTTAATAGAGCCATCTTTGCCCCTCTTGGACACCATCAATATGTTGCCTCCTTCTTGGCTGCTATGCCTCTACAAAACCCTATTAAACCATTCCCAATCAAAAATCGTTCATTTCACACTAAAAACACTCTTTAAGCAACAATGGTACTTAACCAAAGAAACGTTTCCTTCTGCGGCAAACCTTATATTATTCGCCTTAAATAGAACCCATCATTTCGAAGAAACAACCACAATTTATAGTGGATTAAAAACGTTTGCCACAAAAATAAATGAACATTTTTCAAGTGAAAACTTATACGTAACATTTTTGGAATTAACGACTCGAGTAAGGTGGATTCCAAGCGTGCTATGGAATATTTTAGCGAACACAATCGGCGTTACTTCACATCCAAGCATTTTACGTATTACGAAAGAATTATTCGACGTATGCTCAGCTGTACCCAATAAACTAATTAAAAAAGGCTGCCTGGGCTTGCTGATAATATTTTTAGGAAAGTACTCTAACGATATACAATTTGAAGATTTCATTAAAATTTTATTCCTAATACGAAACGACGATGACTTGTTTGGTTGTGCTAAATCTAACATTAAATTAAAAAATATCGATTCTGATGTAGCAAACGAAATAAAACGTTGGAATAATGATTTTTCTGCAGATCGAGTTATCATAGTTTTAAGATTAAATTTTTCCAAAAACATAGATTCAATTTTGTTAGAATTATATAATGCGGAAACGACGAACATTGAATTGAAACGTATACTTCTATCTTATTTATGCCCAATTCTAATGCAAGACTACAAATTGGAATCAATGATGAAATTCATTGTGAGTTATGTAAAACAAATTGAACGTGAAGATGACATTTATGATTTAATTCAAATAATTCGACAAATACAAAATTATGAAGCTCTGAACTACAAATTTGAACCAAATGAGGAACTTATTCAGTACTGCGCAAATGTGTTGCTTTTAGAAGTGCCTAATACAAACATTAGCCAAATTGGATTTGCTTTTTCCGTTTACAATATTTTCAGACTTAGACACAAATATGCTTTTGTACTAAAGATGTGGATTGAGAAATTTCAACTACATACTCAAAAATATGATAAGATTGTTTGCGAGTCTTTCTGTGATATATTTTTTAAAGATTTGAAACCTGTACATAGAAATTTTGTGTCTGAACATTTAAAGAACTTTTACAGGGATCTAGAGGAGGCTCGTGTAGAGGCAAGAGATAGGGCAGCTTATGTAATAATAAGAAATTTGCTTGATACGCAATCTTTAGAAATTTGTAATGCAGTAATGAAACATTTGCCTTTATTGTGCAAAAATACTCAAAATAAAGAAAATTTTATTGATTGCGTAAACCTATTTTCACGCTTCATTGTTCATTCGAAAAGGACGCATTTATTCAGAAAGACTTTAAAAGCTTATATAAAAACCCTCTTAATTATTTTGCAAGTCGGGAATAATATTTATAATGAGGAAATTGTCAGTATAATGAACAACCTTATGGGTTTTTCTGTATTCTATGAATATGTTGAAAATTTATTAGCAAGTAATCTAAGAGATAGATTCTTTCATGGTTCAATTGAAGCACAAAAATTACTATGTCCTGTGATAGTTAATTTGTTATTGACTAACAATACCGTTATAAAGAAATACAACAGGTAAAATTAGATTTTCATTTTTACAACATACTTTGTTTAATTTATTTTTTATTTTAGATTGGAATACGAAACTTTCAAGAACATAAGTTTAATGTTTTCTAACGTATTCCGTGAAGATGAGTAAGTAGAACCACAGATTATCTTGAATTTTAAAATTAGTTATCGAAGAATTTAATTATTATTAATAATTAATATTAAATTATTATTAATAATAATAATTAATTTAAACACTTGCAATAGTTAATTACTAAATTCAGCCATTTTCTTTTAGTTTACTTTTAAACTGGGAGAACGATGTAAAAATATTGATTGTTGGTTTAATAACAGAACTTAAGGATCCCAAACAAGATAATCACGAAGTTGTAAATTGCCTTACATCGACCCTTATTAAGACATATGACATAACAAAGAGATACTTTCCCAATTCTCAAGTAAGCTATACTTTTCAAAAATCTAAACAAAAAGTAATATTATTATCATATATTATATTTTATTATTATTACTATATTTTATTATTATATTTTCAATATTAAAAAAGCCCAATACTTAAAATTGATTAAGAAAAATATGTATTAAATATTTTTTTCCAGGTTCATCTTCAAAAGTTAAGGGCGTTTCAAATCCTTTTAATATTAGTTGATGTTCTAAGAGACGAGCAAAAAAATATAATTCTAAAATTTCTTTTCAAATCCATTGGTAATGAAAGCCACCAATATTGCATCAAACAATTGATTCAGTTCCTGCTCATCAAATTATCGCAGAATTCTCAGGAAATATGTGAAGAATTATTTAAATATACAAAGGAACATTCACAAAATCTTTCAGTGCAAGCAATTATGATACCAGTTCTTTACCATGTATCGATGGAAATGGATGAGAGTTATGTCACGGACGTTTGCCAATATTTATTTAAACTAACAATGGGGCCCCAATTTGCTATACGAATGTATTCTCAGGTATGTTTCCGTATATTAATTTATTATAGGTGTTTTTATAAAAAAAAATTATTATTAATTTATAATTGAAATAATATAATGATATAAGTATTTTGTACTTCAACTATTTATTTTTTAAAAAACACAACCGGTTTCGGGTTATATACCCTTCATCAGGTGTTAACTACAAAAACATGAGTTATTAAATACATGTAGAAATAAAATATTACTTATTGCTACTTACAATATTAATTATATATGAAAATATTAAAATGTCATTTAATTAAATAATTGATGTAAATAACGGAGTGTACTCAATTAGCAACTGTTCGTTTAAACAGTGGATATGTTGTTTTTTTAAACGATGAATTTCCATTGCTTCTAATAAACTGAGTTTACTTATATCATTATATTAGTAAATGGGTTCAAATCAAGAAAATTGAAATAATATCTTGCGTATACTTATACGTATATACTTAGTCCTTTACTTTAAATTATAATCGTTGGTGTATAATCCTATAATATTTTATTTTGAAATGTTTTTTATCTAACGTGTTTCGCAGTTTAACCGCTTCATCAGAGAAAGTTAATTTGTTTGACAAATGAATGAAATATAAATGAATTGACAATAACGAAAAATTTTAATCAAAGTATGTGAATGTGTGTGTGTGTGTGTGTGTGTGTGTGTGTGTGTGCGTGTGCGACTATGTGTGTTTGTTAATTTTATTTAAAAATTGATTTGTATACCAGGTGGTCCTCGGTAGTGGGTCTATTAAATAACGTCTTTGTTTTTTAAATATATATATTTATAACATATACATTTATATTTTATTTTTCGAACAAATTAATTTTCTCTGATGAAGTGGTTAAACTGCAAAACGCGTTAGAATAAATGGAATTCAAAATAAAATAACATAGGACTATATATTAGTTACAATTTATTAAATCCATACGTTAATCTATTTTATTTTATATTATTGTATATGAACTTTATTTGAATGTTTTTTCTTTTAATTCTAATTAATTAATTCTAATAATCTTATTTTATTTTAAAAATAAAATTATATTCAACAACACTACTAAACATTTTAAATTTTAGCTGGCTTTAGTAAAAATTTACGAAAGTAACTCACAATCAATAAAATACGACAAGTTTCTCATCAATTTTTCTCCCATCTACCTCACAATCAAAGAAATCTTATCAGAATCCGGAGACCAAGTTGAAGGCATTTTAAACAAAAATAGATTTTTATTTAACGTTTTAAAACCGAATGAACATTATTCCATGGAAACGATTTTAGTAGTTATCCCGAAATTAAACCACGTAGACGGTAGAGAGTGGGAATTAGCCGAATCATTTACAAATCATAAATCATATTATCCTTTGCCTGGGATTAAACTTAAGAATGACGATGCGGAATTGCAACAATTTATTGAAAGGGAATTATACGTACAAAATATTCCGGAGGAAGAAACTATCGACTCGGCCTTTTCAACAAATGTTCAGAAGAAAATCGTGCCTTGGAAAGTCACGGAAGAATTAGTTGAGAAACAAGACAAAGGGGAATTAATCGTCATAACGAGCTTGATTAAAAGCGCTGCAAATTTGGGGGGCCTTACGAGATCGTGTGAAATTTTTAACGTCAAGCAAGTGGTCATTAGTAACAAAAATATCGTTTTGGATAAAGATTACAAAAATTTGAGTATGTCGTCCGAAGGCTGGGTGAACATCTGCGAAGTCAAGGAAAACGATTTGCATAATTATTTAAGGGATATGAAGACGAAGGGATATATCGTTGTGGGTTTGGAACAAACGGCTAATAGCGAAAATTTGGATAAATATGTGTTTCAGAAGAAGACTGTTATTTTATTGGGGTATGTAAAATTTAAAAAAAAAGGCAAAAATTATTTATGAAAAAAAAGATTTTTGAAAGAAAAAATATTTTTGAGAGAAAATAATTTTTGAAAGAAAAAATGATTTTTGAAAGAAAAAATGATTTGAACGAAAAAATGATTTTTGAAAGAAAAAATGATTTTTAAAGACAAAAATTATTTTCATATTTTTTTATTTCAGAAATGAGAAATGTGGTATAACTCCTGCTTTAATACCGATCTTAGATGTCTGCATTGAAATTCCGCAAATAGGAATGACTCGGTCTTTGAATGTTCATGTAGCTGGGGCTATTTGTATTTGGGAATATACGAAGCAACATTTACTATAAGCATATGTATGTGCTATAAATAAGGTAAATGTTGTATAATTTTTTTTTTATTTTAAAATTTATATATCTTTAAGGAGAAAATAATATTTGGACTGTTCCAGAAAATAATACTCCTATATCTTAAAAGAAAATTTAATATATAAGTGCATCAATAATACGCGTTTTATTGATTCCTATAATTTAAAATATAATAATATGCTTTAATCTATAAATTATTATTTGGAGTAATGCTAATCATAATTACTCAGTGAGATCTAGCTATATCAGAAAAAAATGTTAATATGTCATTTATAGTAAATTCGAGGGTAATCATCGACCCTGGATAACATTGCTGGATTAAATCTTCTAAATTTTTGTATTGCCGGATAAATTCTTCTTGCATTGCTCTCCATACGACTTGCAATAAATTTTCTTCTTCGGAGAGATGTTTTTCCACTTTTTTATACAATGATTCCAAACCTCGTTTTACCTATATAAATAATTTATAAAATGTATTTTTACCTCTTTATGTAGAAATTATAATCTACTTACGTTACTGCCAGGATATTGGTTTATTACTTTCCTAAGCTCTTGCTTATTAAAAGCCAACTGATAACTAACTTCTGAGGCTTTTACTCCACTAGCAACTTTCGCTTGCACACCTTCAAAAAATGTCTGAAACATATTCATTTATTTCATTTTATAAGAATATACCAATTAATAATATAAAACAAATAGTATTAAAATAAAACAAATAGTATTAAAATAAAACAAACTTACGTTTAATTTTTCTAAAGGATACCCAAAATACAAAGTCACATAAGCAGCCAAAGAGTCATTATATTTCTGCTTTGCTTCCTTTCTTTGTGAATCTAATACGGATATTTTCAATTGTGATAGTAAGGAATGCAAATGGTGATAATTCTCTGAAATAATTTTTTTTTTAAATAACATACGTGTAATAATTATATTATTATTATTATTCTTAGTAATTACATTATTATTATTAATAATAATTATATTATTATTATTAATAATAATTATATTATTATTATAATGTGATATAATCCTTACCCATTTTGATAACTTGCGATGGCGTCTTGTGATGTTCTGCCGAGTGAATAGAAATATATTCAATCATCGTATCAACAAGTCTAGTATACCATTTTTCTAAGTCATTTCGTCGGTCACTTTTTAAGAGAACATCGGCATTCCTCGCAAACTCTTCCAAATTAAACACATAAGGTAAAACTCCACATTTCGATCGTCGAGACATTTTGCACTCTTTAATCGAGTCAATCTGCATTTGCATGAAACGATCTAAAGATCTTTTTACTTGAATTAATACCGAGGCGAAGGAGTTGCTTAAAAATGAACTTTGCGCTGACATAACGTGTTGATTTAGCAGCACTAGTACGTACATGCAGAAGCTTAAATTTAAATAAAAATAAAAGAGAATTAAAGTTAATATTAATGAGATAATACATTCAGTTTTTAAATATTATTTTTATATATGATATATATTATAGTTATAGATTATATATTATATATATTATTATATAGTATATATATATATTATTATATAGTATATATATATATTATTATATAGTATATATATATATAGTATATATATATATATATATTAAAACTTACAAATTATCCTGCTTTTCAATATGCCCCAAAAAATTAACTAATTCTTCTTCTAGGCAAAAGAATAAATTGCTCATCATGTTTCGAACATCCTCGTTAATTTGCTTTTCAGCTTTTTTAAATGGTAGAATATTTACATCACATTCTGACCCATCTAAAGTTGTTAAAGTGTTTTTCGATGTGGGACTTAAGACATCTAACTGTAATAAAATTGAAAATTCGACAAAAGGCCCAACAAAGAGAGAATTATTTAACTGGTTAAATAAAATGAGTATCCTTGTGTTAATTATTTATTTATCTATTGCGACATGTTTCAGCTCAATGCACAAGTCATCTTCAATACTGCTCACAATAAATAAATGTATAATTAACACAAGGATAAGTACTTTTTTTATTCAAACCAACAATTGGAAATATTTTGGGAAATTTATAATACAAATATATAAAATGTACAAAATAACTCACTTGAAAGAAAGACATGCAAAATTGCTGTTCTTGAGAACAAACTGGCTCCAATAATGATAAGACTTGCTCCAATGTAGTAACAAATAAATTTCTGTCACTCGAGGTTGTTTCTAAAGACCATTGATCCCGATCTAACCCTAATAATACGGTATTTTTCGTGGGGGTTACTGGGCTTGTCACTAAATAGAAAAAGTTATAATAATAGAAGATAATTCAATAAAAAATATCGTATCATTATCACCACATCGTATCATCATCACCACATCATATCATCATCACCACAGATTTTCTGTGCCATCACTTACCAGCAATTCTTTCCTTCGCAGCCTCAAACATATTTCTCAAATCCCTTTCGTATAATTTACCAAAAGAATCTGTGTATACTTTACGGAGGCTATCGTATGCTTTCCTATCCATTAACTACGAAACGATACAAAATTTACATTTAATTTATATTATTAATTTATATTAATAATGTATGTTATTAATTTATATTAATAATTTATGTTATTAATTTATATTAATAATGTATGTTATTAATTTATATTAATAATGTATGTTATTAATTTATATTAATAATGTATGTTATTAATTTATATTAATAATGTATGTTATTAATTTATATTAATAATGTATGTTATTAATTTATATTAATAATGCATATTATTAGTTTATATTAATAATGTTTGGAAACAGAAAGAAATCTTATTAATGAAAAAAAACCTTAATTTCCTCTAAATTTCTTGAGTGTTTCTGGTCTTATATTAATTTAAAATTTCATTTGGTTTTTTTTGACATGTTTCTTTATCTAAACGATGTTTCGCTTATCATTTGTAAGCATCTTCAGGTATAATTTTACATGGAAATTATCTGTATATGAAATAAAACATAATTTTACAATTATCAAAACTATCTAAACACACGACCATGTGAAAACTAATTTTATATCTAAGTTATATAAATTAAACTAATTAAATTTCATGAGAAACAGTCAAAGTTCTATCTATCTTATATCATTTATCATTTTTAACATATCAGAGACACATTTTTTTAATAACATATTTCATTATTTCGTCAATTTGTTATAAATATACATTTACTTAAAACTTTCATCTTATTTGAAATATTTTGTACAAATTATCAATATATAAATATGAAAATCAATATATGATTGTACATAAGTACAATCAATATATGAATATGAAAATCAATATATTTAAAATTAAATCTAAAGATGCTTTTGAATGATGAGCGAAACGTCATTTAAATAAAGAAACATATTAAAATAAAGAAACATGTTAAAATAAAGAAACATGTTAAAATAAAGCAACATGTTAAAATAAACCAAATGAAATTTTAAATTAATATAAGACCAAAAACATCCAAGAAATTTAGAGAAAATAAAGTTAAAAAGTATTGGTCAAGAAATAAAAATAGAATAAAAATATGAAATAAAATCTTATTAATGAAAAAAAAAAATGTTATTAATGAGAAAAAAATCTTATTAATGAAAAAAAAAGTTATTAATGAAAAAAAAATCTTATTAAGGAAAAAATCCTATTAAGGAAAAAAATTTTATTAAGGAAAAAATCTTATTAATAAAAAATCTTATTAAACAAAAAAAATCTTATTAATAAAAAATCTTATTAAGGAAAAAAAAATCTTATTAAAGGAAAAAATCTTATTAAGGAAAAAAATTTTATTAATGAAAAAAAAATCTTATTAATGAAAAAAAACTCTTATAATGAAAAAGAATCTTATTAATGAAAAAAAATCTTATTAATGAAAAATCTTATTAAACAAAAAAATCTTAGTAATGAAAAAAAATCTTATTAAAAAAATCTTATCAAGGAAAAAACTTATTAATGAAAAAAAATCTTATATACTTTTAAAAAAATCTTACTTTACTCCAGTGCATTAGCTCAGTATAGTCACTTAACTCCTTGTGTATAGGGCCATGAGAAGGTAAAGCACGGCCATCGGAGCTTTTTTCAGACTCGGTGCCGTTCCCATAGTGAATGAATAAATTGTTCAAATGCCTATTAATTAGCCGAGAAAATTTGTCCTTATATTTCTCGAAAGTTTTGCGTTGCTCTTGTACTGCCCCCATGTGGAGCAAAGCGGGGTCTAGTTGAGAATTCATCGCATCTCGTAAAGCGTTCCCTGCTTCTATGGCAGCGCTCAATCCAGCTTTCGTTAAATCGGGTTCGTCTAACGTATCCTGGTGCTTTTTCGGCAAATCGAGCTGGGAAATTATGTTCTCGAGCTCCTTGAATAAGCTCAAGTTGTTTTTGTTCGCGACGGAAATCATAGAATTCTTCTTATCCATTTTAATCATCGTTTCCCGGACGCTGCTGAAAATTTGATCGTAGGCGTCCAGACGTTTTTCGATTTTGTCCGCCTCCTCGATGGCTATTTCCATCTGATTCATTAGTTCCTCTACTTTGGCCTCCGAGGCCAAAACGCACTTAACGTTTTCGCCATCGAGTAACGAAAGGTCTCGTTCTAAGAGTTCCATGAATACTTCGGCATTGCTAATTGCGGATTCATGGCTCGACATTAACCTAGTTAAGTCTTCTTGTTCCTTATCGGTTATCGCCTGGAAGTCCTCGCTTAGATCGCTTTCGATTTCCATCATAGGCGAAGAAGCGTACTTGCTATCGGGGGTCATAATGTCTTCGGTAATCCACAACTTCGGGATGTTTTTAAAGATGACTTTGTTGTTAGGCACATGTTTAGTGCATTGCTTCCATAAGGTTATTATGAAAACTTGTCGTTCGTGGCTGTTCGACGCGTCCCACCGGTAAACCTTGTCGAGATGCAAATCGAACTCGTTCGTCATCGGGTGCTCGCTTTTCCCATCGACGATCTTGAGGTCTATTAGAGGCCAAATTCGCTTTCGTTTAAACGTTTTGTCCGTCTGCTTAATCTGCACGACGGTCACCTCGGTGGGACTCGAGTTCGTTGCGGCAATGCAGAGGTAAGACTTCTTTTTCTTTAAAAGTTTTCCGACGAAACAAACGGAGAGGAGCCTTTCTCCGGTTTGGTGAAAAATTTCCTGTTGTAGTTGCAATCTTATTTGATTCATTTTCTCGGTTGGGATTAATAACTAAGAAAGGTTTGATGAACGGCTAGCCTTAAGAAATGAATAGCATTGAATTGTTAACAGTTATTGTAATTGTTGGTTAGGAACAACTGTCTTTTTGACAGATAAACGTCACTTTGACAGATAAATATCAGCTGTCAAGGTACCGACATTGTTTACCGACGTCGTTGTTACCGACCTTTAACGTGCTTTGACACAGGTCTTTGTTTTGGGAATACGCGCCATCTATTGAGGAATGCGTTTACTTATAGCACAGATCTGTGCTTATAGCTAAGTTTCTGATTTTCAAATCAGATTTATTTATTTATGAATCTGTATTTATTTATATTTTATTTGTTTTACTATTATTTGAACAAATTGTGTGAGGATACGTGAAATTATAGAAAGTACTTTTTATTACATACTAGTAATATAGAAATCTTATAGAATTTTTCGTATTAACTTATGCATACATATTATCCATTTAGAAAATATGTAGTTTTATTTACCTACATTATTTATATATAATGATGATAATAATAATAATATATAGAGGTTTTATTGCAATGAACTGTATTTTCATAATTATATACGTATTTATAATATTATTCAAGTAATGTCGGTAATAGTAATAATTATCAATAATAGACAAAGCCTACACTATGAAAAAATGGAGGCTTAATTAACAAACTCTTGAGTAGGCAGGTGCTACGCTAAGATGCCAACATTAAAGCAAGAATTCCCAAAATAAACGAACCTGATTTCCACACCTAACCATTTATAAAAGGAAAGATGCGTGTCTTGCAGATTGAGTAGAGGAAGAAGAGAGACGGACGACGCGCAGAGGCTCACGTTGAACCGAGATGGAGCTAGAGGTTATCTCTCTAGCACTAGAGTGTCCTAAAGATGCTGAACAGTGATTTTGTGTTGGCAATAGCCGTAAAAGTAACTAAGCGCTCGCTGTAATTTATTGTTATTGGGACTGCATATTTGTAAACAGCGTAGACATTTCAACAAGATTAGAAATAGTGTGTGAAAAGTTCGAGAATTTACATTAAACCGTCTTTAGTTGTTTTAAATAGTCCAATGAGAGACTCGAAGATGTCCTAAACTCAAAATAGCTTAGCCCTGGCCTGAAACTCAAGACATATGAAATCTTACAAGAGAAGTTTATGTTAATTAATGACAATGAGTGAATCTAGGCTGCTGTGGAGCTTCCACTTGTTTTCCATAGCCTGCATCTTGTGTAAAGGTAAAACAAATGAAAAAGCCGTTTGTCAACGCACCGCCTACTGCCTGCCTGCTGGTTATTTATAAACCGAGCCTATAAACCTCATCTTTTCAGATTCGAGCCTCATCACCGCTGCTGTGGCCAATAGCATATCATCCGAGAAAATCACTACTCAATGTGAGTTTTATAATGAGACTACGTGCAATTCGATTTCAAATGGCCCTTCTTGCGTCGGCGTTGAGGTTTGCGATAAACAGACCGATAGCAAACGGCATCATTGCTTCGTTTTGTGGACGAGGAGCGCAGCGGGGCTTTTGAACATTACGCTGAAGGTGAGTTGGTTGGGTTGGTCGGATTCTTGCTAAATTTTATTTTTAATCGTTTAATAATTTCTTAATATTGTATTCTATTCTATTCCCTGTATATAAGTGTATATATTGTATCTTTATTAACACTTCTATCATCGCAGCATTTCATTTTAAAAAGTAACGATTAAAAAATGTTATTTAGTATTTTATTATTGTTTTGTCTTAAATACCATTTATGATAGAATTTGTCTTTTTTTTAATTTATTGAAAGTTTTCATATATATTTGATATTTAAAGTTTATAAAATTATTATTATTTTTTTCTCCCAAAGCGTTTGGACACTAATTTTAATTTTAATAAAGACCTTCATACCCAACATAAATATATAAAAAATTAATTGTATATCATATATTACATAGTGACGAAACCATATTTAAAAATTATTCTTATAAATAATCCCTGCTAATAATATTTTTCTTAATTGTCTAAATTTTTTCTTGCGCCTCACAATTCTAAACAATTTCAATTCTAAACAATGTCAATGTCAAATAATTAATGCCACATAAAATCGGATATCAATATATTACGAATTGAATTACAGGAAAAAAACTACTAGCATTAAGTACAAAAATATTACAACATAATATCGCAGAAAGGTGACGCATGTTAATGCAAGATCGAGAGCCAAGTGGCACCTAAGTAAACCGTATCGATTACAAAGGGGAACATTAAATACATAATGGCTTCTTAAGAGATTATTATTTATTTACATTGCTTTATTTAAATTTATACTTGAGGAATGTACGATAGAAATTTTTATTTATATTATTTTAATTGAGCAATTCAAAACGAAAAATGAAAGAAGCTGTACGTTGTAAATCTCCTTTGCATTTCGATATATAATATTTTATGAGCAAAAAAATTAGAATTATCATTATTTGTATATGCTTTTTGGGAATAAGTTCTTTTAGGAATTTCATTTATACAGTATTTTTTTTATTTTGCTATTACTATTGATAGCATATTCAAACTATTTTTCAAGACTACTTGTTTAACTCCAATGCTTATTTAATACTTTGTTTTGCTTAATACACATAACTATTTGCTTAATATACATAACTGTGGTTAATATACACTTCTGTGATTAATATACATAACTGTGGTTAATATACATTTCTGTGATTAATATACATAACTGTGGTTAATATACCCAGCTTGCACTGAACGTTTCAGTTGACGTTTCTCATTGGTCAGTTTAAAGTAACGGGCGGATGCGCAACTAAAGTACGTAACCTTAGGTATATTTTGTGTAACTGTAATATGTCTAACTTGTGCATTGGTCATGTAAATATAATGTGAGCAGTTACGCATAAATGAGTTAGTTCTAAAACATTAATCTAAGTTGGCAACACAGAAATGATAGTATTGGTAACACTAGATGCAAGTGCATCATCAGCAATGGCAGTAGGTAAGTTTGATTATTCTCAAAGAAATTGCAAAACACGGCCACCTATATATCATTGCTAATTTTGTTTTAAATAATTCATGTATATGCACAGAATTGCAGAAAAAATATTTCAAATATATCTAAGAAGGGTGGTCAGTAATATTGTCGCTGCTGCCTTACTTATCTTCAAAAGGTCTAGATCGTCTATTTATTGGGTAAGAGGTTATCCCAACAGAAGAAGATGAAACACTAGCATCTGGTCTAAACCTAAGAAGATGTTATTAAACCTTTAACTGTTTGCACCGACAGAACTGTTGTAACGAAACCCTGAGCCATTGCAATGCAATTCACGAGCGATGAAGAATGCACTAGAAATCGATTTTCCATTTTAGTAAGTACCTCTTTGTATATCACTTATATTAGATTTAACAAGTTATTCTGTTTTAGATTCTGAACCTGACATACAGAGTGTTTTGTTGAATGTGTAACGCAAAAAATCTGGCGTTGTTTGATCTTCCAAAAGGCAGCAAAGAAGCATCAGTTTTTATGTTACACATTCATCTGAACACCCTTTAGATGGACCGAATACACAGATGGAAATAGGCAATGGAAGTTTTGTTAATGAAGTAGTTAGAGTAAAGAAAAATTCATTAGGACCAGGTAAGTCTTTAAAAATTATTACTTATATACTTTCAAGTGGTGAATTCGTTTCATTTTCAGTATATCGTCACTACAATTTAGGACTATCGAATATGAAAATCACTACTTTTCAGGAGACTAAAATAAGTGTTTCAGTTTAGAATGTGAAATCAGGGTTTCACTGATATTGGACCTTTTTAGTGGGACTGAATACTTGTCACTTTGCTATTTTAGCCTACCAAGTGCAACCCAAATCTGACATAAAAAAAAATCAAAATTTTTCACATTCAATAGTTCTGCGTTGCAGTGACAGTATTTAGAGTTTAATAGATCCTTAAGAATTTTGAAAATGACGTGCTTGAGAATTTGGGCTTCTATCTATATTTTTAAAAAGTAAGATAAGAAAATGACTTCAAATTGTTGCTTGTCACAAAAATTAAGTTTGACTACATTACCTAGACAATAGTTGTACCCTGATTCTTGTCTAGGGCAAAAAAAATTCTGTTCTATTTTTCTTGAATTAATGAATAAAACAACATATTTTCAAAAATTGAGAACCGCAGGAAAGCATATATATATATATATATGGATGTTCAAAAAGTACTTATTATTATAATTTAATCACGAATTTCAAAAAGGGCTCATCTCGGAAAATTTTCAAAATGTTATTTTTCCCTGTTTTCCGGGTTCAAGTATACAACAACGGTTACAAGTGGGAGTAAAACAATTTAAAACTCCGAGAAAAGCATTTTTCGAAATTCATGATTCAATTCATGTATTGTTTAAATTTGAAAATAATAATGTAGGAATCAAATAAGAATTAGG
>JAWQRP010000323.1:0-31422 GCA_033557875.1 Quadriops clusia
TATTGTTGTTTCTGATGGAGCAGAGCCCGGATAACACTTTTCAAGCCACTGCTTCGCTTGAACGGTATTTTTTCCCATCAAGAAGCAGTGTAAAATTAAAACACGAAATTGTTTTTGATCCATTGTTTTGAAAATAACAAAAGTAGTGTCAATCTTAGCACAATAACTCACAAACTTATAAGTAGAATATCATGAAATTTTAACAGCTTTCTTTTGAAAGTTAGTACTAACTGAAAAAGCGATGAATACAATAAGACTAGCGCCATCTATGTGTTAGGCCCGGGACTTTTCAATCCATGTGTTAAAACAGTTGGAGGTTGGAGACAGTTGAAGATTTGAAGACGCATCAAACTACCCAGTTCCATGAATGCTTAGTTTCAGAAGGATAGATATCATTTAATTACTGAACCTATGAGCTATAGCTCTTTTAAAAAATTCTGATAAGTGATTAGTTCAATAACTTTCGAAAGGATACCGATCGTTTCAGAAACCGGGCATAAGACAGTTAAAGGTTTAAAGTCGCAACAACTACCCAATTTCACTAAAGACTGTTTGGAAGACAATTAGGTATATTAAGGCAGTTGGAGGTTTGGTGATGCATCAACTACCCAATTCTATAAAGAAGACAAATGAAGATTTGGAGAACCATCAACTGTTCAATTCCATTATGATAGATGAAGGTTTGGAGAGGCACTGTACTACCCAGCTCCATAGTGATTGAACCATTGAGCTATAGGTATTTTAAAAAAGTGTGATAGTTGATTAGTTCGATATCCATCGAAATGATATCCATCTCTTCTGAAAGTGCGGAGACACACCAAACTATGCAATTTCATTAAGACTGTTAAAGATTGGAAGACAATTAATTATATTAAGACATTTGGAGGTTTGTAGACGTTGATCATAGGTAACCAACGATCTTATATACTCTCTCAATAATACTTCAATGCTCATATTTTAATCCAATTTCATTGCATTGCTAACATCTTATCACATCCGAGCTAACAGATATCAAGAGCGGTAGCAACGAACCTTCGTAGGTGTAACAAGAACATAATAGGACAAAGCACCCTGTGGGAGGCTCAGGTTCAATTCGAGCGATTGTTTAACGTGCAGTGTATTGATTGGATTATTTGTCGCTGCTGATTGCCTTGTTTTTGTCGTCGCAAGCATCACGAACAAGAAAACAATCGGAACCTCACGTTATTGGCGAAGAGTGATTGTTTCGCGTTTCGGCCAAGGTCACCTTAGATGGCGTTCACCGCGAAAATTGAAAACATTCGCTTTTCCACAAATGCCGGAAACGACTGAACGGGAAGCAAATCAAAGCAACATTTAAATTGCCCAAGAATATTAGTCAACAGGCGGCGGAGTAAAAGTGCTCGTTGTTCGTTACCGTTTACTATTCTGCAACGAGACCAACCAAGTTTCACGTGATTTGAGTTTACGGATTTTTGGAATTTTTACGAATCGACCAGCCGCACTCTCTAAACTCCAAACCGAGTCGAGATGATAAATTACCGCTAGGTTTAATTTGGCATTATAAACCGATATTATTATAAATTGCTCGTACTATGTGTGGTACTAATCTTTGCATCCGAGCTCCGTCACGACGGAATACCGAAGATATAATTAATGTTTTTTTCGCTGAGAATTACGTTTAATAGTTACGTTTTTCTGCGCGCAGTGAAAGGCGTCCTATTCTCCAATAAACGTTTGTGCATACTTTAGATAAAATATTATTAATTGCGAACTATGAGCATTGTAAATTACATAAATAAGACACTCAGAGTTATTTACATGCAGTGCCGAACGCGAAGAGTATATGAGGCGTAGAGTTCTGAAATGAACGTTCAGCGCGCTAGATTATACCCATAAACCAGCCGTAATGGGCGTATATGTGCAGACTTGCTTCGAGTTGAAGCACAGTTACTAAATTGATAAATAATCACTGCACTTGAGCTACCTTAACCAAATACTCTTACGGTGGAAGACGACTCTTGCTACAATTCATTTCGTTGAAGGTATCATGAAGTACCACTAATCAAATGTAATAACACCAATGGTACCCGCTCACTGAGAGAAATGTTGGTGGTCCTATATAGTTAATAGATGATTTAAAAGTGATTAGATGTTTTAGAAGTCAGAACCCTTGGTAAACCAAAAACTTCAATGATCCCAACATGTTGGAAACATTTCTAGAAACAGACAAAAGTCACAAGAAGCCATGTTGGGAGTACCGCAAGGATCGGTGTTGGGTCCCTTGTTGCTTCTCTTGTACATATAATTGCGAGCAGCAGCATTCTCTAAAGATCTGTGGGAGAAGACTGACGCAGAAAATCTTATCTGAAAGAACATCTAAGTAGGAGTTATGGAGGTACAAAAGTTACGATTTGCCTGTACTACCATACAAATAATAAATGAATAGTATCACTACATGGAATAAGTATCACTTCACGAAATACCAATACAATCTAGAGAATAATCTACAATCATTCTACAATTTATATCGAATAGAATTCTGTTAACGCACTGTGTGAAAGGCGTTGAACAGCATAACGTAACGCATTCTCCAAAAATTCTTTAAACCCAATTAGTCCTTCCCAAATAATACATTAAAAATAAAATTAAGCCATAAATTTCTGGCGCACTAATTAATTTTTGCCCGGTACTAATAAAAAATAAGTCGTGAGGAACCTGTCATCAGGGTCATTTTTTAGTTTGGTAAACGAAAGCGAGGGGTCGTCCAAATATTGCACGGTCGGCCAAGGAATCAAATATACACCCCTATGGTACTGGCAACAAAGTAATAAATAACGCATATATCAATTCAAAGCAGAACTACATGAAACAACATAAAATTGAACTTACAAATTGTCCTTTTGAGAGCGTGCCATCCGGTTCCGCCGTGCTTGAACGGTCCCTTACGAGAAAAATAATGAAAAATGATTCAGGGCCGGCGAGCAAGCGGGACATTGACCGAAACGCGGCAGTAATTAGTTTAAACCAAATTTCGACTAACACAAAAAAGGCTCGTTTTTGTTGGCAACGCTAAGTTCATTACGCAAGGCATTTTGGCCTCAGGATAATTAGATGTGCGTTTGGACGGACCCGTATTGATCTTTTTATGAATATTGTAGGAAGGACAAACTGATGGTAAGGATGATATAGAACAAACTGATAGTCTAAAAGTTATTATCGCATTATTATATATATATTACATTTGGTCTGTGCTAATTTATGCTATGGACTAAGCTCAAAACGTAAAATTAACCAACGTGTTTAAAAAAATAGGTTTGTTTAAATTTTTCTTTTTAAGTGCTAATTATTTTGTATTTTATTTCATTTAAAATATTTGCACAGACATAGCGTTTATAACTACATGTGTTTAAAGCTATATTTGTTGATATTTACTGATATGAAGTAACAATTATACCGCATTGTTAAAAAAATATTATACTAAACTTCATTCCGATTAGTTACAGTGAATTTACCTGAGCTACACATAAATGTTTTCTTCTTTCTTCTTTATGTATATGGTATTATAAAAATTAAAAATATTAAATGTGTTTTGGGGAGTCCAAGTGGATATTAAATATTAAAAAAAAATATTAAAACAATAAAATTAAACAGCTGTTAACATTTAGGCGACGAGGTAATGATGTATAAAATAATTCTATAATTTCATAGGAAACAAAAATGGCAGTAGCAATTCTAACATTTTATAGCTAAATTATATTTTTCAACGCTTAGGGATTAGATGTCCTCAAAAGAAAATACCAAATAAAATTATCACACAATATTATTTTGCTTCTGGATGGTAATCCACATTTAGGCATACATTCACATTTCGGCATAAATAAACTAGAAGGTCCTTTATTATTTACGTGATGCGTAAGACAACATATATGTGATAAGACGTAAACATTATCCCAGGTGTTTATTTACATAAATCGATTGTTACCAAAACTTCTAAAGAACGATTTAATTAATATTTTTAGAAGATGCATTTGCTTTCATATACGTCATAAGGGAGAATATTCATCCGAAACTAAGGTGCACAAAGGATTAAAAATGCTTGGTCTATAATAACAATAATTATAAAATAACAATGCAACATTTATTTCTAAGCTTAAAAGAACTGGAAATATCTAATAAAAAGTGATAATTATAGCGGATTATTAAAAACTTATTACAATCAACTACATTCCGATTATCTACAGTGAAGTGGCCTTTCTGAACTTGTGTGTATGTACGTGCGTTACGTTGGTAATTATGTTCCTTGATTTATTATTTTATGTTATTATTTTACGTAAGGCGGCGGCCTTCATTGTTTTTCTCGCAGAATAGTTCGAAATCAGCGTTATTGCAGACAGAAAAGAGGTTTAGCTTTGTGAAAGTGCGCCTTAAAACAGTAACCATTCTGCATTATCGAGTTAAATAAATAAACATCACAGTCTGTTTAGCATGGCTAGAAAATGCATCATCGCTATGTTGCATGGCTAATGAAACTAAATAAATAAAAATTCGTTCTTTGCCGTTCAACGGAGACTAATTATTATTCTGAATTGTAATTAATCTTGTGAACTAGAAATTTTTCGCTTTTAGCGTAAGATGTAACTTGCACGTACTCCTGAAGGTGAAAGTAATCTCGCATTGTTTCTAAGCACTGCGCTGAGCCCAATTAAGTGTCATATATCTTTATAAAAACCGCCTTTTCATGCTAAATTTCTACTGTTACGATTTTTAAACGCGCACAATCAAATTAATTGGCGGAATTATAATAATTAAGTGTAGAAAATGCGCGCACGATAACTATCATTTTTTGCCTCCTCGTTATTAAGAATAGGAGCACATGTGGTAAGAGTAGTCGAAGAACGTTTGAAGGAAATTGTTATTGCGACCTCTGCGTTTAGATTTTTATGTTTGTGTCCAGGAAATAAAAGCCTTACTTTCATTTAGTAGATAAGGACATCGGGAAATTTAGAACGACGTAATGATACATCTGCTTTAACTATTAACTATTGAAATTAATAACTATTGTTAGTAATAACTATTATTAGTAGCAACTATTGTTAGTAATAACTATTGTTACTAATAACTATTGTTACTAATAACTATCGTTACTATCAATTATTATAACTATTAACTAATAAATTCGAATATCCCCCATACGAATGCATGTTGAACACATTCAGGTGGTACAGGGTGTATATTTGAAATGTATATACCCCACAGACTGGTAAAGAGTAAAATCGTTTGCACAAAAACCAATTTCCCCTATAGGCAGGGTATAGGAAACCGATTTTTTTGTGCCTGTGATTCTCGTTTGTGGGGTGTATACTTTTCAAATATACACCCTGTAATAATTAGTTCAATATCGACCACGATATGTTCGCACATAGACAACCGTGCATGCACCTATTATCGGTGGTTGCCTAACCGGTGACTAAACTTTCGAACGTAACTACTATAAGCCCCGTATAGGCAACTGCATCTACAGGTCCCAGCTACTAAATGTGAACGTACTGTGTAGACCGTCACCATCTAGCGGTGTTTTCTGCAATGAAGTTACGTACAGAAATCTGTAATTTCCCACATTTTCTACCATGTTTAGCAGTAGTATGGGAAAATCTGTATTTGTATTTAATATTATTTGATTAATTCAGCAAAGTAAAGATCCCTGAGTGTTATTTTTAAGAAAATAATACAAACATACCTGATGTTCTAATGCTTTCGTCTCCAATTCCATCTTACACCATACAGTTTTGAAGTTCAAGGGTTGTATGCAGTTTTCCATGTTCTTGATCCATTTACGGAGGCACTTTACTTCATGGTCGATATCTACAATAATAGCAAAATGAATATTATACCTTTTATATTAACGTACATTTATTTCAATATTTATTATTTTAATTTATGGGTTTGTAGGTCATAAAATACTGGTTCATTCTTTACTCAATGTTTCGTTTATTGATATAAACCTCGTCGAAGCATTAAAAAATATATGAAAAAATTAAAATAATAAATAATTAAATATAAAAGGTCGAAGAAAAAATAAATTTAAGAACATTTATTTATTTGTTTATTTTTTATTTGTTTATTTTTTTTATTTATTTGTTTTTATTATTTATTTGTTTTTATTATTTATTTGTTTTTATTATTTATTTGTTTTTATTATTTATTTGTTTTTTATTATTTATTTGCTTTTTTTTATTTATTTCTTTATTTTTTTAATTCCTTTCTTTATTTTTATTTATTTATAAGCGATAATAATAGTTCTTGAACTTTTATTATTTATAAATGTTGATGACAATTTACCTAAGCAAGACTCTTGATCACATCTTCCGCAGTCTGTGGAGTGAAGAAGGGTAGCTATGGAGTCCCATTTGGAGTTCAAATGGGTAACCCTCCAGCCGACTTCTTCCTTGATCTCAGGGTGCAATTGAATAAGTTGACTAGCCTGCTCATTGAATATTTTGTGGACATAAGACTTTTTTAAAACTTGGTTCATGTAATGCTGGAAACGATAAAAATTCACATGTACATGAGTATGTTAACCAATTAAAGTAAATCAGAAGTGGGATCATATTTATTTTATTATTATTATTATGACATTTTAATTCCAAATAAACTACTTACAGCCCGCAAAGCCTTATCTGTCACACTGGTCTCGTTGCCATAGATTCCCTCCTGAATGCTATTCAACCAGGAATAGAGTTCGGAGAACTGGGCATAAAATTCTTTGGATGACCATGTGCGTGTGTCTGAACTTAACTCTCCATTGGCTTCCTGTAAACAAAAAAGGGGGTATTCAAATGATTTTTGCTTGCTAGTCGTCAGATTTTTAGTCTGAGGGAAATAGAAAAAACTTAATAAGCGAAATAAATAAAGTCTGCCGCGTAGGCAACCCACCTTACACACGTGCATTACAGGTATAACTAGAAGTTAGTATTAGTAGTTTTGTATAATGATATCACACTTAATTTAGATAACAATTAACGACAGTAATGAACATCAAATTTCTTTTAAGGAACTAATTGTCTTCTAACCCAATAAATATAAACCAATGTTTGCAGGAACCAGGAATCATATTACACCATTTCCATAAAAGTAACGTCATACATTCAGCTTTATAATCGCACATATCTTGTTTAAATATTATGAATGGCTTCCTTAATTGCTCAATTACTTTATTGTTATCTAATTTCCTCTATTTGTGAAACGAGGCGAACAGTTTAATTGTCCGCATATTTTCTAGCTGGCAAACCACCAAAGCGCCTAGACTGCATTCTAGGTCTTCAAAATTTGCATCGGCCCCTGGGTCAGGCAGTCATGTGAATCCGGCTTTATTTTGGTTGCACTTAATTTTACTACACCTGCATATTGTGACTTGTAATTTTCGTCTTTGTAACTTGGTTCATGCGAGTATACCAATAATTAATCGATCTTCATTGTATATACAGGGTGGCTCATCTAAGACTCGAAAAAATCCTAGTAAAATTTAATTCTATTGCACATAGCTTTTGGGCAGGCGCAGATGAATCCTTTAAAATGATGATGAAGGGCAATTTTTTTTTAATTTTTGAGTTCTGTAAGTCATTCTATATACAACGGAATTAACATTGTTTCAAAAAAATCGCATGCACAGAAATATAGATTTATTATTATGACTCTATTTAACAAGTTAGGACAATGATATTTCTGAAATTAATTCTGTATATAAAGGATTTTAAACATCCCTATGACTTTTTGTTCTATGACGTTTAGTTATTACGCAAGCGCAGATAACTTTTGAAAATACACAGTTTTCAAGGTGTTTTTATTGCGAATTCTAATCCCCAAAATAATTCTGAGTAAAACCATGTCCATACTACCGCATACATTTTTATTACTCTAACTTTGTTAATAACAATCTAATTCATGGTGAAGGACTTAGATGGGCACGACGCACGGGCCACCCCGTATATATAAAAATTTATCTAGCGAACAACTAAAAACTACTACTCTTCGAACCGTAACCTAATAATAATAGTACATGATCTTCAACGTCGTGTACGTTGGTGTCTGTATGAATGCATATACCTACTAGATTGTTTTTTCTTCCAATCTTGCGCAAGGATATTCGGTTCACGAAAACGCAGTAATTATTGATTTATAATGAACATAAAAGTTGGATATGTAGGTGTTGCACGGCCTACTCTATTGTATCCTGTGTCGGTTGGTTTACAGGCTTTCTTTGCGTATGTTACGTAATTAAGATTTACTCTTTCCCATGCTCTTTATTGTGCTTGTCTGCACAGGAAGGCCTATAGTTCTGTTTCTCCAAGTATCATTAACATTGACCTCTAACTCGTCTACTGTTAAAAGTTTCTACGGCACGTCCTATAATGGGATCCGATCGTCCTATAAATAAAGCCAAAGTCCGCTGACCCTGCGATTAGCTCTTCTTCTTTTTGGGAACATTTTGGCGTTGATGTAATCAGCTTATTTATCTCTAGCACTCATTGGTTCCAATATAAATACAAAGACGACCGTTAGTGACCCCTTTACTCAAGATAACAACTCGGCAAACAATAAAGTATTGCTTATATTTATTTATAGATTGCAAAGTTAATTACTACCGTAACGTTCAACTTAATAAAATAATAAATACAATAAAAGATAAAGTAAAACGCAAAAATTCGATCTCGAGATTTTGATTAATCTTTAGTCGATGAAGTTTAGGCATTTTAGCTAAAAAGTATGTTTGAATCCACTTTTGGATTTATTCTAGACTTTGTGTTTATTCTAAACTTTATGTTTATTTTAAACTTTGGGTATATTCTCAACTCTTCGTTTATTCAGATAACCAATTTTACTATCGAGTTTTCGTATACGCACTTATAATCAATTAGAAGTAAACGTCAGAAACCGCTAAGAGTTTATTTTCAAGTCGAAGGATGTCGAAAAATGCGGAGGTTTTCAATGAACCTGGAAACATTCAAGCAGTCGCATTAATTCAAAGCTGCCAACTTTTCTTCCTCAAAAACATGTTCCATAACTCAAGATAATTCCGTAATCTCGAAGTCACTTCAAACGCACTCGAGTGCGTACAGTTTATGCAAATGATTGTATGCTTTATACCAAAAGCTAAATTTAATTTATTCCTACGAATTATATGAATTTATCTGCTTAATTATCCTCGCATTTAAATAAATGTGAAAGCTTTATATTTATAAATCATTGTATTATTGTTACTATCATTATTATTACATCAGATTATGTTAAATAGCTCCCTGTGTAAATGGAGCTTTAGCAGGGTTTTAACCACATATACAGTTTAACTAACGTAATACAGCAAAAAAATATTAATATATTAAATATATATCGTACGTAAATTAAGTAACTAAATAAATATTAACTATTACCTAAAAAAATCTCACGTGCCTCTTTGTTTATTGTCCCAACTAAATCTACTTCTTAATTTGAGAAAACGGTATAATTACTAAATTAAGCAAACTAAAAACATAGTTTTCTCGAGTAAAGGATGCTTTAAATAGTCCTCTTAAAAGCAGGAAACGACGAATTCTGCCTTTTGGCCAACAATATGCGGCAATTAAAATTTATAATTATCAGCTGCAAGCGAACATGGTGCTGTATTAGCTGATGTTACGATAATCGTATTTTTTATTTTATGTCCAGAACTTGTCTATAAATATTGCAGTCCGAGTTATTTATAATCTGGATGTGTCTCAAAGAATTCCGTTTCGTAACGAAAACAGTAGAGTACGTTCATTGACAGAACATCTGGAGAGTGAAATCTGTTTATTTATTTAGATTGCTCTGCTCTAAATCAACCGATTATTGTTGTTTTATTTAAAATTGCTCGTTCGCATTGATTGATGGACTTGTCGGTTATAATGCAACTGGCGGACGTGCTCGTTCTTAGAACAGGTTCGAAGGATACAAACTTTTTAAAACACTTCCTTGGAAATGAATTCCTGAAAGTGTATTAAAATTGACACGTGCGAGTTTAATGTTCAGCTGGAAATGATGACGATTTACTTATCTACTTATTTATCTATTTATTTATTGTAACTTCTTCTAATATTGGGATTACAGGTTCCTCTTCTCATTTATTTAACGTCGATCTATATCAATTACTTTTATTGCATATCAAAATTACAAATCCACAAATGACCAAGTCCAGAAATCAATTAAATAAACTCGAAGACTTCCTATTTTCTTAGAAAATAAAGAAGTTAACCTGAAATATTGACGATCGCAACATTTGGAATAAGCAATTAATTTATATTTACGTAAACCTTTACTATACATCTAAATGTTGCAGTCTATAACAAATTACTGCTGAAACTTTAAAATAATTTTATGAACTAAAGTGAACGAACTTCTGGTGGCGAATGCAACTACTAAATGGAAATAAATATTGTCAGTTTTATGGGTTTTAACTACTTTTTTTATACTATCATGATTAGATGATCACAGTGTATTATCGTTAATAACAACTGCAGAATTGCTCATAACATTAGTGAAAAATTCTTTCAATCCTGTTTTAATTAACACATAAGGGTGCAGTTACACTAGAGCCACATAAGGCAAATGCTCACCCGGTACATGCGCACAAAGGGGGTAAGGGTACGATTTTGCAAAATATTGCTTAATTTCTTAGAGAAACTTCTAAGCTGAAGGTAAAACGTGTAAAAAAACAAACTTTTATTTAATTAAGAAAATTTAGTATCATTTTTCCGAGAAGAGGAACCTGTAACCCCCAATTAGAAAAAAATGCCTACAATAGAACGTTCAAGATAAAAGGAAAACAGTTTATTTATTTGTATAGAAACGAGCATGTGTTCGTAAATTTATTCAAACAGATACACACTCGCATCTTGAAAAGTTGCGTGGCTGATTTCGTCAAGGCCTTGCTAAACTGAATCAAGGTAGATGTAAATCAGTTTTGCTGCATTAACTGTCGATAGCGGGGTAACGTTTCTTAAGTTAAGGCAAGATCTGGTCGCCTACGAAATAATTAAAATCGCTAAGTTATTTTAATTATTTCCGCGGCTGTTGGATTGCGATTATCTATTTGCGAATCACAATTGGTTTCGATCACAAAACATGATCGCTACGCGCCGGAAATTTGAGTTATTTCTGAAGCTATTCTTCCAGTGCGTCACGGCAAAAAGAATTACAACTAATTTTAGATCAAATGAAGTTCTATTTCGAACAAAACTGCATTTTAGTGGAAGTTAGGGGCGAGGTTAAATGGGGAATTGTAATGAGGAAGAGACAGGTGAAATTGACCACTCTTATCTAATTGGTAGTCAGATAGCGCTAGTTGTTTGTATTTTCGTGACAAGCCTTCACACCCAATTTTGTAATTAGCTAGTTAAAATGAATCAGTGGTGGCGAGATGACAACTGAAAGAAAAGAAAAGGCGAAGATTCGTTAAAATTCAAAAATATAACGATGAGGCTTCCGGTCCTACCGGAAGCCAATTCCAAAGGTTCAAAATAAATGAAGACCGCACTGCAGGTTCGTTGACTTTCGATGCAGGAGAGTGCTCACATTTTAAGAAAATTAAAAAGAGCGTAAATGATGAAGCTACATTCACTGCATGTTCGTCATTCTCACATTCAAGGTTGTAATGACTCTGTGCCGCCGCAGTCTGGAATGCGTTTGCACTTATGATATTTTCGTTTCGTCTACCTTTTAGCCACCATCGCCAGCGGCTTGCCACACATGAAGTCTTGAGAATCGCTCGTGAGATGGTTAATAACTGCGAATGTTAGAGAAAACAAAATTTTTAATTAAACAAAATGTTTGTTTAAGCGAAATGTTGCCTAAAGTGAAATTTTAAGAAAATGAAATTTTAACGAAGTGAAATTTTGAATAAAGCGCAATTTTTCATAAAGCGAAATTTTTCATAAAGCGAAATTTTTCATAAAGCGAAATTTTTCATAAAGCGAAATTTTTCATAAAGCAAAATTTGAATAAAGCGAAATGTTGAATAGAACGAAATGTTGAATAAAGCCAAATGTTGAACAAAGCATGTTGAATGATTTCCTCCAGTCCTGATAGAGAACGTCAAAGCTGACGTCTTCATACAAATATGGATCTTTGATTGATTACAATCTTTCGATTTAATGGACTGCATGAATCATTTATAACACTTTCTTCTCACTAAATAATAGGTGGTCATTAGGTTTAAATGTGTATAGACGATTAGATTCTATTAATTATGCGGCTTCAGGATCGTACGGAAATTTATTTGATAATAGAAAATATTTGGTAATCGGTACGCACTCATGTTTATGAATGTATATCAGACACGGTTAAAAAGGTTCATAATCAAATGCGACTTAATCACATAATTGCATTAGAATTTCATTTATTCGAATCGCCAGTTATCCACATCGGTGCCCGAAGGGGTTTCATTAATTTTTAGAGCAAAGAAAGTTAAAGGATTGAAGACATACCAAAAATCTGAGCCTTTGAATAAGACAATTCAAGGATTGAAAATGTACCGCTCAAAAAACGGTACAATTTGTTGAACAGTAGTTTGATAACAGAATATTTGGAAGAAATGTTTGGTCCCCGAAATCCCCTGATCTAACACCATTAGATTTTTTCTTATTTGGTCATTTAAAACCACAATATATCAAAATTGTCTTCATGCATTAGAAGAATTAATGAACGCAATACAAGTTGCAGTAGAATCGATCACTACAAAACAATTAGTAAGAGTTTTTTAAATATGAAAAGAAGGGTTCACGCTTGCCTTTGTTTAAATTACTTCTACAAAATAATAATTATAATAACAAAAACAAGAAAATAAAATTGTCAGGCAATTTTAATTGCACACAAAAATAATATATCTATTCATATCAAAACAACAAAATCACAAATGATCAAGTTCAGAAATCAAGTATATTATTAATTATTTTACATTTGTTCAGAAGATAATAAAATTATCCTAAACTCAATGATTTCAACATTTTGAATAAATATTTCTGTATTTACTTATCTAAACATTTATGATACACCTAAACTTTATCGAGTTTTTATGCTTTTTTATACTGTTATGATTTTGGATTAGGCTACATGCACAGTAGATGTCTCACCGCTTGACCCGACGCTTCGCTTGCCGCCTTTACTGTGCATCCACCCTTGCTGTATTATAACTAAGACAGTATACCTCTTAATTTCAAAGGAAGTCCTAACAAAGAGATGGCGAGACTATGTATAGAAGACTGTTTTCTTAGGTGGGCTCCTTCAGCGCAATTGAGCCTCAAAACTGCTCCTCGACACTCTCCTCTTAACAACCATGGTGGAGTAAATCTCGCCGCTGATTGTCGCTAACAAGCATATCATGAGTGCATGAGGTTGATTTTAGGAGATAAGGCTAATTATAAATTGCTAATTGCCAAGAAATTAAAGTTACAGAACGCCCAGTGAAGCAAAACAGAACAAATTTTCACTTACATGCGTACCAGAGGATAACGGGTGGCACTTTCATTTACGTGGGATTCTCTGGCAAAAAATGCTTTATAGCTTAACTATTGCAAGATACAATGCCATAATATTAATAATAATAAGAATAGTAATAAGAATAATAATACGAATAATAATTATAGTAAAAGAGAGATAATAATACGAATAATAATAATAATGCAATAAAACAAAAATATTTATTCGGAAAAAATGTACCCGTAAGATGTTATATCTGTATCCATCTAAGGCGCGGCATACACACAGGAAATTAAACAAAATTTTATCAGCGCCATCCTAGAACACCGTTCAAGGCAAACACAATGAGAAATTGAAAGCTACTCTATTAATAAAATTACGATTGCCAGGCAATAAATTAGAGTTAATAACAGCGAAGAAATGGTAAAAATTAAATAAAACCCAACACGTTAATAGAACAAATGCATTAACTAGTAGTTAAAATGGCTGTAAAGATAATTGTAACTATTCCTCTCTGAACAATAAGTTAAGCTTTACGATACGCCAATAAACCTAGTTTAACCTTATCGAGGTGGTGACTGGTCCATTAATCATCCACACGCAACGTCTACTTGTGTAGCAAATTTTAATATCATTCTGAAGATTTTGAAATTTCTATTTTCCTAAGAGATTTATCTTTTATTGTATATTATCTTCTATTATTTATTATCTGTTATTACTTTTCACGTTTTATTATTTGTTATATTTTTAATAGATTAGGTAGAAATCATAAAATTTTACCAAAGTACCCTTTAAATGCCTTTAACATCGGCAATTTACATCTTCAGACATATTCGTCCGATCACTTTCTATCCACACGTAGTGGAACACATGTTTCCATTCTAAAACATTATCATACGCTCATGGCTAGTCGGATCTGAAATATTATGCATTAAAAACGTCAGGATGAAAAATATCGCAATGTCTTGAGTGCATTTTGCTCGAGACTGAATAACCAACGAAAATAGCTAAACAAGCAAACAGGATATAGCATTTCACTTGCAGTAAGTACCACTAATAAACATGGACTTGCCGTTAAATTTACGCTTTCTATCGCTAAAAATATACAAGGAGATCTTCTACGAAAAACAGTTGCGTTTATTGCGGCGTTGGTTAAGTCACCACTTAACGGGTCTTAGCCCGAAATAAAACTTAACCCTTAAATTTTAAGGCTTAAAAGATACCCATATAGGAAAATAGTAATAACCGATGTAAGGGTGCTTCTAAAGTCAGCATTAGGAAAAACCCCAACTGTATTACTTACAGTAATAAAATCATTAGTTAATAGAAGCTACTTAACTGATTTCTCAGAAACCGCAAAACTGAATGACTAAACTTACAATTAGAGCAGAATGATTTCAGCTTCAAAGTGTAAACACTAAAATACAAACATACGGAATTCCACAGATGCAAATTGTTTCTACAAATGAGAATTTAAGTATTTGAATCATAACCAATCTACGTAACAGATCTAATGAAAAAGAAAATCCAACTCGCCTTCACAATTACTGAACCAACTGGGATATTTCAGTTTTACTGACTTGTTTGATAAATTCTACAAATACAGATGGAGGTTTGTAAACGAATCATTAATTTCATAAAGAAAGACTGTTAGAGATTAGGGAAATACAATTAGAGTTTTGGGAAAGACAGAGGTTTGAGAAAGGCAGAGTTTTGAGAAAGACAGTTAGAGGTTTGACAAAGTCAGCTAGGGTTCTGAGAAAGAAAGTTAGAGGTTTGAGAAAGACAGGTAGGGCTTTGAGAACGAGAGTTAACGGTTTGTGAAAGACAGTTAGAAGTTTGAGAAAGACAGAGACTTGACAAAGATCGTTAGATGTTTGAGAAAACAGTTAAAGGTTTGAGAAAGACAGTTAGAGGTTTGAGAAAGACAGTTAGAGGTTTGAGAAAGACAGTTAGAGGTTTAAGAAAGACAGTTAGAGGTTTGAGAAAGACAGTTAGTGGTTTGAGAAAGACAGTTAGAGGTTTGAGAAAGGCAGTTAGAAGTTTGAGAAAGACAATTAGAGGTTTGAGAAAGACAGTTAGAGGTTTAAGAAAGGCAGTTAGAGGTTTGAGAAAGACAGTTAGGGGTTTGAGGAAGACAGTTAGAGGTTTGAGAAAGACAGTTAGAGGTTTGAGAAAGACAGTTAGAGGTTTGAGAAAGACAATTAGTGGTTTGAGAAAGACAGTTAGAGGTTTGAGAAAGACAGTTAGTGGTTTGAGAAAGACAGTTAGAGGTTTGAGAAAGACAGTTAGAAGTTTGAGAAAGGCAGTTTGTTTGCACATTTTCAGAACACAAGACGAACAGCCTAAACAATGCATTTATATGAAGAAACCTATCTTTAATTCATTACAATTATAACAAAAATAATTTGTTTGTCCCTCGTCCTCTAATTATTCGATGCACATGGAATTTCTTCAGTGGGACTGAATTTAATTTGAGCAAGGAATTCAAATTCAATCATGCATGCCAAGCAATTCATCGCACAAAGGAGATCAACACGCAGCCATTCGCAAATTAAGACCTCTGGATAGGATTTCGACGCCTTTGAAGCAGAAAGACAGCGGCGTTAACAATGGGAGGTACCGTAGAATACTCTCGTTTGGTTCAGAGTGTCTTAACATCCATAAATGGCGAAACAATGGCGCATAAATCACTGAGCCGTTTGCGCAATAGCGTGTAATCGTACCATTCAAATGGGCACTTCACGCCGAAAATCAAATGTATGAACGATTGGTCGAAGCGATGGTATAAGCCAGACGTAGTATGTCAGGTATGGTATACGTCAGGCGTGATATAAATCACATCTAGTACAAGTTACATTTGATATACATCAGGTCTGGTATAAGTCAGACTTGGTTTAAATTAGACTTGATACGAGTTAGGTAGAAATCAGGTCTGGTATGAGTCAGGCCTGGTATAAATGAGTGCTGGTACAAGTCAGGTTTGATATAAATAAGGTCCGATATAAGTCGGACTTGGTTTAAATCAGGTAGATACAAGTCAGGTCTGGTATAAATCACATCTGGTATAAATCACGTCTGGTATAAATCACGTCTGGTATAAATCACGTCTGGTATAAATCAGGTCTGGTATAAATCAGATCTGAATAAGTCAAGTCTGGTATAAATCAGACCTGATACAATTCAGACCTACTATAAATCCGTATAAAACCTGGTCGAAATAATTCCTGGTATAAGTAACGCCCGGTATAAGTTTTCCAGTCCCGCTATCGGCGGATACCAGATCCACCAGCTACTCAGCACCGTAAAAGATGAACTGCCGTTACGACAAACTTGTGCATCTTCGCGCTAAAGAGCAGCTAGGAAGAGAAGAGACGGTCGCGCAAGGGGCTTAGCACAAGAGACGGTTGCACAATGGGCTCTGGGAGTTTTTTGACAGAGGAAGGTAGGCGGGACTGTGAGAACTCCAGTATTTTTTAAAAATCCCAAAGCAACCGTTCTATGTCCTACAATCAAGTTTTCATTGACTTTGAAAAGCACACCAACACCCAGGGACAACATCAGAAGTGGGACACCCGCAAGTGGATTCGCGTTCTGTAATCTGATAGGAGTAGAAGGTTTGCTTTGAAGAAGACCATCTGAGAAATTACGTTCCAATAGTTTGCATGTTTGTACGTAACTCAGATTCGCTCTCATCAAAAGCTCTCCATCAAGGAACTAAAAAAGTTAAGACTTACTTGGCAGTTATCGATCAGTTCGTTGTCCATGATGTAGTTGTAGTTGGCTTGCAGGGCAGACCAAAACTCGTCTTTTTGGTCACTGGCGCTGCTTCCCCAGGATCGCCTCCATAGAGTAGCCTCTTTCCTCTTCTTCGTCAGACTGTTGAACTGCCTTGGCTTTATGGACTTCTCCGGGGTTTCCCCGGAGTTACCCTGGAGAGACGACAATGAGAAGCTGGCTTTCATCGCGGAGTTTTCAAAACCTGGAAGAAGAAAAATTGTTAAGCCCAAGACAATATCTACTCAATTCTCCTTTCCAAGAGTATGAGTTCTCTAATGAATTACAAATCTCAGGTATCCTTGGAAATCAATCAAAAATGCTTAGAATGTTAACCTATACCTCATAGTGCATCTCATTCCAAACTGTCTGTCAATTTATAAGATAATTCTCCTAAAATTTTCCTAAAATACAACACTTAGGATGCGTTCCTGGACGGCTCGACGCAAATCGAAACAGCGTTAAACGAAGTGTTAAAAGAGGTCAGTTGAACATATAGTAAATAGGGAAAGGGGAACACGTGGCCAAAAATAAACATCTGAGGTTAATTTTAAGTTATTCTTTATATTAAATGGCATAAAGGTATTCGTTACACAGCACTTAAACATATGCACACAAAAGATGAGACTAAGATCTTGGCTCATCAGTTTATTTCTCCTTATATTGCCTATGATAACCATGATGTCATTTTTTTCCAAAATTGACCAATTGATTCCTTATGTTCGTCGTTGTACTTGACGTTTGTACTTGCAAGGACCATTCTCCATTTCCTCTAAAACGCTGCTTGATCTGCTCATCTTTCTTCAAGAATCCATGATACTTCCAGTAGTTTTTGTCAACGTCATTTTGTGTTTTAAAATGGTTATCTTCCAAGATTTATCATAAAGTCAGAATTCTGTACTTCGCATCACAACTCTGAATGTCACCATACGACATATTTTCCGGTTGGTTAGGGGTCGAGCAGCTTCGAAGGCGTGTGCTATTGGACAACGTTCATTGTCTTCAATTACAATTTAACTTTCTAATGCTTAGTGACCCTACAGATTATGTTCTAACACAAATATTTTAAACGTGTTCCAATAAAACCACCGCCACTTTGCAAGTCGCGTAGGATTTGTTACACTACTTTAAGAATTTATTTGGGCCCATGACCGCGGGATAGCAACTTGAGAAGGTGGAAAGTTCTCGGAAAGTGTAATGCTTCTGTCAGGCGGCATTCATTATCAAATGCCCATCTCTTCAAAACTTCAACCGATCATTAGTTAGATTTGCAGTAATTATGTTTTCAAAAAGCAAGTGTTTCTCCAGGTGCATTACCATTCATGCGGCCGTCAGGAAATTATTAATCACGTGTTCGAGAAGAGCCGCAGACAAACCGCGAAAAACTCTATAAATATTAGATATCTCGTTTCCTATAATAAACGGCCGTTTTAACTTTGAAGTGGCGAATAACGAAGGAACGAGATTCGCGAGCAAATGCGCTCTCACATGCACCGAACAATTAAAGATCAGGTTTATGTGAACATCTTGCTAAGTATATGCGAACATGAGGTGCACTTAGATGCAATTATCACCGTCACGATTTAAATCATGCAACTATTAAATATACTTTAATGGTTTTGGCCCTAAGAAATGGCCCAAAAAAACGAGTGGTCACGGCATGGCATTAGGCTGCATTAGGAATTTAGTTCGATGCAACGAGCGAGAAATAGAGACATGTAACGAAATTTGCAGATGTTCAATATTAGACCAACGGGCTATAGAAAGAGATGCATCTACGCGCACGTTAAAGAACACAAGATGGAAGTCCTTCATCAAGTAATAGACTTTTTCGAACTCTATTGTCTTTCTTCGCTTACATGAAACAAACAAGGAAGGAAGAAAGGAAATTTGAAAGAACTCCAAAGTTTGAAAAAACTCCAAAGTTTGGAAAAACTTCAAAGTTTGGAAAAACTCCAAACTTTCTTCGACTAGATTTCGCAAACTTATTAGCGAAGAAAAATGTAGATCTTCAATGGAGTGTATAAACCTTGTGGAAATGAAGGACAAGGATCTGAGATTTTTTTTTGGTGTTCACAAAGTTGCTCTCAGCCCAAAAGCCAACAATAAATTACGTTCTAATATGACAAAGGTAAAATAGAACGGCGAAAAGCTTGGTCCACAATTTCATCCTTTTAGCTCGGCCACGATCAGAGAACAATAAAACCAGTTACATAATTAGCATCCTTAATTGTCCCACGCAATAATTTTTATTGAAGCGCGGCAAAATGTCAAAAGAGAGCCTTAATTAAATACAATCGCTTCAATAACGGCCGAGGAGGCTATTATTCCGAAGCGATTGCCATCAGAAAGATTTATTGATTCGTAAATAACTTGGATTCAGGAAACGAACGTTTAAAACCCGTCAAATGTTAAAGAAAGCGAATTATGCACGGTAGATCGTACATACATATAATCCAGTGGATCTCAATCGTTGGTCCATGGAATACTGGTGTTCCACCAACCCCTTCCAAGCGAAAACAAAACAAATGATTAATATAAATATGTTAAAGATGTTCTTCCTCTATTTTCCTATTACTAACAAAAAGTATTCCGACGACCCAAAAAGGTTGAGAGCCACCGGTATAATCGTATGTTGGGCCCAAGTAACTGAATTATCATCAAATGATCGAATAAACCACGATGGCACGAACTAAGACCGAACATGATAGGGGGTCATTTTATAACATCTGCACTCTTATTACTCACCCCCTCACCAAATCCAGACTTACTTGTTCGACGGCGAAACCTTACCCTCTGAATAATATGGAAATGTAGTAGACACCCTTAATTTTCAGGGGGGCTAATTTGTGGACAATTCGAGTCGTTAATCGCAATCCTGCGTGCAGACAAATAATAAAGTGGAATTCTAAGTTAGGCGCATTCATTTAATATGTATGCAATACATGTCCTTGGTACAATACATGTCCTTGTAACAATACATGTCCTTGTAACAATACATGTCCTTGTTACGATACATGTCCATGTTACAATACATATCCTTGTTACAATACATGTCCTTGAACAAGGGCTGGTCTCGCCTAGACTCGGCGAGAGTATGGACGTAGGATAAGAGTGGTACTATGACTTTTTATTATGGCAAGAAGTTTCTGAAGAGCACCTTTTCGAAAGATGACCACATAGAAAAATGTTTAGAAAATGGCGTAAAATTCAGAATCCTAATGGGGCTATATTCGTATTTAACTTCGATGTAGCATACTTTTGGTTTGTTTATAACAATAAATATGCAGAATTACATCATTTTATATAAATAAAGATGATGTATATTTATGTTAATTGGGTTAAAATCGTTTATTATTGTTGCTAATGTTTTTTATGAGTATTACGTCTATGCAAAATAGTATTTTTTGTATATTATTACTATTTTCATAACGCAAAATTTTTTAAATTGTTGCCATATATGTTGCATTCGAATATTTCTGATCGCTATTACAAAGGTCCTTTTTTTCTTTCTTGGGTTTTAGGTCTCTTTATTAATAAAAGTTATAGTCAACTGATTTCCATTTATTTCTCAATAGCGACGTTTCGCGCTCTTTCCATTTGCGCATCTTCAGGTTTTTCAATAACAGCCCTTCAAGTAAAAATACCTGACAACCAAAAACTTTTTTCGCTATACAAATATCCCTATCAATTTAGTCATCAATAGCATTCATAGACATTGGAATGAAATTAAAAACAACACAGAATTAAATCTTGATCTATTCATGAGATCTGGTGAGCTTTGTTTAAGTTCAACATTCTTCCAATATAATGGTAACTTCTATAAACAAACTCATGGTCTACCAATAGGCTCACCCCTTTCAGCTACCTTACCAAATATGGTAATGGAAGATTTAGAAAAGATATCCTTAGGAATCTTAATGTTGATATTAGCTTTTACAAGAGATATGTTGATGATATTGTTATACGCACTGATGAAAATATATAGGAGAAATTTTAAACCAGTTTAACAGTTATCACCCAGGAATTAAATTTACTTTGGAAAAATCTGAAAATAATATGCTGAACTTCCTAGATATGACTCTTATTAAACAAATCAACAATATAAAAACTAAATGGTTTACAAAGAATATCTGGTCTCAAAGATATACAAATTTCAATTCAAATTGTGAAAAAAATTATAAATACAATGCTATGATAGTCCTTATAGATAGAACCATAAAACTATCAAAAATAATGAAAAAAGAATAAAATTGACAGAGAAGATTATATGAATCCCTTTTCATTTAACACGATAAGAATAATATAAATTTCAAACAAGATACATACTAGCAATATTGATGGTCTTTATAATAAAATCTTATAATAAAAAAATGTAATTAGTTGAATTGGCTTTAGTAATAAATAAAACTTAGACTTAAGTTTAATATAAAATGTAACTAAGCATAAGTGATACTAAAAATTACATACTAACTCGTAGAATGTTATCAAATATTGTATAGATATCTATAGAAAATTAGTGATAAATGTTTGTAAATCAAATTAGATGGCACTGCTAACACCTTTAAGTTATTTATAAAATGAATGAAAAGTAGTCTCATACACATAATAATTCGGTTTTGAATAAAAATAATTGTATAGAATGTAAGGACAAAAAGAAATGGAAATTATGTTAACATGCAGATCTTTTACAGTTGTCTTGTACGAGTTTAGTTGTTGTTTAAGGAATTAAAATGTGGAAATGTAATGTAAAAGAGAAAATCTCTACAACGTAAAAGACGCGTAAATGATAAAAGCGCGAAACGTCGTTGCTGAGAAATACATGGAATTCAATTCACTCTAATTTTTATTAATAAAGAGACCTAAAACCCAAGAAAGAAAAAAGGAATAATATACAAAAAGGTCTAGAAACAAACCACTTATTGCAAAGGTTGTTGCACGATGGTCTGATCAGGCGATATGTTTTTTAGAATTGGGGAGTTTGATGCGTTTTCAAATCTCTAACAGTCTGTATCAAGCTTTTAACAGTTTTTCTTTATAGAATTCTGTAGTTTGATGCATCTTCAAACCTACAACAGTTTTTATTAAACCTTTTACTGTATTTCTCAAACGTTTAACAGTTTTTCTTTATAGAATTCTGTAGTTTAATGCGTCTTCAAAGCTGTAACAGTCTTTCTTAAATCTTTAACTGTCTGTCTTAAACTATTTACTGTTTTCCTTTATAAAATTCTGTAATTTGATGGGTCTTCAAAGCTAAACCTAATTGTCTTTCTCAAATCTTTAACTACGTTTCTCAAATCTTTAACTATGTTTCTCAAACCTTTAACTATGATTCTCAAACCTTTAACTATGTTTCTCAAACCTTTAACTGAATTTCTCAAACGTTTAACAGTTTTTCTTTATTAGATTACTGTACTTTAATGCCTCTTCAAACCTCTAACTGTCTTTCTCGAACATTCAACTGCTTTTCTTGATAGAATTCTGTAATTTGATGCATCTTCAAACCCCTAATTGCATTTCTCAAACCTTTAACTGTTTTTCTCAAACTTGTAACTGTTTTTCTCAAACTTGTAACTGTTTTTCTCAAACTTGTAACTGTTTTTCTCAAACTTGTAACTGTTTTTCTCAAACTTGTAACTGTTTTTCTCAAACTTGTAACAGTTTTTCTCAAACTAGTAACTGTTTTTCTCAAACTTGTAACTGTTTTTCTCAAACTTGTAACTGTTTTTCTTTGTAGAATTCTGTAGTTTGATGCGTGTTCAAAAAATCTAACAGTCTTTCTCAAACCTATAACTGTCTTCCTCAAACATTTAACTATTTTTTTTATAGAATTCTGTAGTTCGATGCGTTTTCAAACTTCTAACTGACTTTCTCAAACCTGTAACTGTCTTTCCCAAATTTTAAACTGTTTTCTATAAATTCTGTAATTTGATACGTCTGGAAACCTCTGACTGTTTTTCCAAAACCTTTAAATACTTTTACACTTTTAATTATTGTTTCTTTATAAAATTCTGTAGTTTGGTGCGTCTTCAAACCTCCAGCTGTCTTCCTCAAACATTTAATTGTTTTTATAAAACTTTTAAATATTGTTTTTATAGAATTCTGTATTTTGATAGCTCTCAAACGTCTAACCGTCTTTCTCAAATTTTCAACTGTTTTTCTTTATAGAATTCTGTAGTTTGGTGAATTTTCAAACCTTTAATTGTGTTTCTCAAACTTTTAACTCTCTTTATCAAACTTTCAACTGTTTTTCTTTATACAATTGGGTAGTTTGATGCATCTTAAAATCTTTCATTTTTGTTCGCAAATATCTATCTGCTTTTCTTTAATAGAATTGGATAGTTTGATGCGACTTCAAACCTCTAACTGTTTTTCTCAAACTCTTAACTGCTTTTCTTTATAGAATTGAATGTTTGGATGTAGATTCAAACCTCTAACTGTCTTTCTTGAAGGTCCAACTGCTCTTCTTTATAGGATAGGGTAATTTGATGCATCTTTAAACACCTAACTGTTTTTCTTAAACCTCCAGTTGCCTTCTAGAATTGGATAAAGAGTTTTATGCGACTATTAATCTTATAGAATTGGGTGGTACATATTTTTAGAATTTGGTGTATAGTTTGATGCGTGTCCTAACCTTTCAACTGTTTTTACAAAACTGGATGTAGGGTTTGGTGCGTCTCTTAACCTCTCGACTGGCTTTATAGAATTCAATACATAATTTGGTGCACCTCCAAACTTTATAGAATTAGATAGTTTTTCCGATTCCTTATTAAAAGTCTACTTAGACACAGATTCAAATAAAATAATCATCTTCATGTGTGTGATTCCTTCTAAAGGAGTCCTCTTCTAAATTTAAACTCTTGTGCGCAAGAAGTTAAACCGTAGGAATTTGAAAAATCACAATGAAACTAATGAGAAAGGAGTCAAATTATAAATAGAGTTGATGAGTTCAAGCTGGGCCGAAGAGGATGAGAAATCCAGGGGATCGGTCAAAAATCTAATCTGCGTCTCGGGTGATTTACAATCGGCGATCTTATTCAAGGTATTAAATTGCAATAAATTCCGCACTGGTGCAGTGTGCTCCTCTAATGGCGCTTGGCGTGGAAGAAAATTGAAAACCATTGGGTATTACTCAACAGCGCTGCACGGCTTTACTCCCGAGTAGAAAGTGCTTATTACAGTGCCCGTGAGCTCTCAATGAAAAATAATAAATGATAAAGTGCGATCCAGGTGAACACATTTCAAAGGCTAAATTTACCCGATGCGGCGCTCGGATAACTGGAAAATGAATAAGCGGTACTTCTTCTTACCTCTGCGGTTATTGCTCTTGTTTCCGGTGAAATACATTTTTTTCAATGTTAAATTAAATAAACTTAAATTAATTAAAACAAACTTTAATAAATAAAGACAAAGTTAAATGGGTTAGAATAAGTTAATAAATGAAAATAGGGTTAAATGAATAAGAACAGGATAAATGGATTAAAATAAAGTGAAATCGAATGGGATTCTTGGAGAAGAAATTAACGAAAATTACAGATATAATATATTGCGCGGTTGGAAATGATACCGCAGCAATTTATTGTTGTCATTTTTAACAAATAACTGTTGGAACGTCGTTGAACTAGTTGATTGATGGACGAAAGCTAGTGACAAGTGATGACCCTGATTAAAGAAAATAATCGTTTCACATCTAAACGGTGATGGGTACCATGCATGGTGCAAAACAGTACTACCTGGTATAATATAAAATACAATTGCGGAAGACACGAATATCTTATTAAGTGAGGAATAAATAATTGAATATTACTACGCTAAATGGTCGCATTTCCTTTTAACGATGTACGAGCTTCGGTAATCACGCCATTTATAAAAGTACGATGCCAACGAGCGTTTTGATGAACCCAAAGTTCAATGGGAAGCAAAGAAGAGCCAACCTTACGTCACATCTGTTTTGCAACATTCTGATTTTTGCTGCATATAATTTTCCTAGAAGCTTATTTATAACAAGTATAATATTAAATGTATTTAACGTATGTAAAAGAGGCAATTCATTAAAGGTTAGACGCATGGAAATGATGCAATGCAAATCCAGTTGTTGCTATATTTAGAACGGGTTTGTCGGATTTCCACCATTAGATTTGTTCACAGAGATAGGAGTGATACGTTTGTCGCGTTAGAAAAACAGCGCAAGTGCAGTTTTAACGGCCTCTTAATCTGGGACGTATGCTAGGACAATAATTACACTTAAGTGCAATTAAGTTCGATCTGTGGACTTTTACACGGCGGGATTGCTTTTTGTGGGATCCAATGTTTCCTCGCTGGAAATAAGAATTTAATACGAAATAAAATCAACACATGGTGATACGATAGTTACGGCTACGACTAACCACATGTTGGCCTGATTCGTACCAATAACGAACTTTTACTTGTCTGAATCATGACGACTAGCGCCGAGTGTAATTAGGATGAAGACTTAGAAAGAAGAGGGCGAAGATCTATATTGATGTGGGATGAAAATATAAAATAAAGTAATACCAAATAGAATAGGACAAGCCAAAACGTACTAGAAAGCAAGACCAAAATAAAATAATAAAGCAACACCAAAATATACAATAAAACAAGGTCAAAATATACAATAAAACAAGATCAAAATATACAATAAAACAAGATCAAAATATACAATAAAACAAGATCAAAATATGCAATAAAGCAAGAGAAAATGTACGACAAAGCAAGACCAAAATACACAATGAAACAAGTCGTACATGATTCCCAACTGTAAAGTAACACCATTATTGTACACGAGTGAAGATAGCAAAAAGTAAAAAAAAATATTTAAGGCATTTAATACCTAATTACAGAAATATGTACTTGCATAAACGGGTACATGCACAGCAAACCGGTATAGCGCGGCTGCATAGAAATATAGATACGAATCCACTGTATATATTACAGTTTTGAAGAGTGTGGAGAAAACGCAGAACAATAGTGCTCACCGTTATCGTGTATCATTCATTATCCGATAAGCTCACAGCGCCCGATGCTAATTCATATTAACCATGAAGTTAGGAAACGAGTTAACCTAGCCGTAATAAAGATGTGAGATGTCGCAGCATTCATGAGCAAATTGGATCGCAAAAAGCAGACGTAATTGGAATAGTAAGACAGGACGAAGTGCAATTGTATTAGCTGTGGATTTAACATCCTGTTGCTTGCACGTGAACTCTCTATCATCTTCAGAACTAATTTGCTCAAAACTGACATAATAGTTATTTATGATTTTCTGTAATCTACAGTTTACAGTCGAATGACACACACAATAGTACACAACAGTACACAACACTGCACGCCAGTCTCGATTCGCCGAGAGTGTGGACGCGGCATTAACAAGATATAAAATAACAAATACTTACTTGTACCGACGGGCATATTGGTCCTATTAACTAGCTGGGTCAAATAGTTGAAGGGAGGTCAGGGAATTTCTTAAGGTGCCATCTGAAAAGAAGAACATTTTAAAATTTGCTATCGATCTGGAGTCATTTTGAAAAATTGGTTTTAGAAAACTAGTTTCTAACAATACCAAATAATAACAGCCAGCTAAAGAGCGTTTCTCTGTGAGATAGAGATCTCCCAGTACAAAAACAATTAATTTCCAAAGTAGCTAAATAACCCATTTGTTGCCATTAAAAGCGTAACACCTACAAGGAAGCATTTCCAGAATTAATGACTAACCTAATCAATTACGTTAGAAGAATGTCGGTGTTAATAGCCGGATCATTTGTTTCGAAACGGGTATAAATTTATATTAATCACCATTTTTCTTCATTTTAGGCGTTCTTAATCGTCTGGCTTCCGCGTTTTTCGGCGATCGTTATGATTCGAATCATAGCACCTAATCAATTGCCATCTTGGTTGTTGAAATAGGATATGAGATTTCGTCCAACCAAAGGAACAGAACGGTAAATTGTATAAAATTATTCGTAAATTTGTTGATTAAAAATTGTCTCATCATTTTTATTTATGTCCTTTGTGTGACCTAAATAATATTTATTTAAGGTCATTTATTTTTTAGCAATATATGTAACAGAACAATAAGAAATATTCGGAATTTCAACATATAACTGACCACTGGACGATGTGAGTTCTAACTTAGAAGCCGAAGGAATTTCGAAATAGGTAAGAAGCAATCCTGCTAATTTCTTATATACATAAGACAACTGTACATGTATGCTGAATATATATAAGTATTTGCAAGTCTATCCGCCACAGAGACAGCCTTATAGATTGGCAATGAGTAAGCAAATAAAACTATGTACACTCCTTGTATATAAATAACTTCTTTAATATTTTACAAGTTTTGCTCGTGTACGTTTATGCCATTTTCATATTATTTATAACCCGGGAAACATATTTCAATTGAATGCCTATTTGACATGCTACGTGCGATTAACAGTTCACTCTTAAATTCCCTGTGCACATGCTTTTAGCTGTTACTCATGTTTTTGACGCGACGTGAACCTCCTAGTACGTTACTTGGAATAAATTTAGTTGGCTAGAGTCATGGAAGACCGTTCTAGAAGCCATTGAATAACAGACATAAAACTTCCTTTATTCAAAATCAAGGATAAACGTTGCTTGTATGGATGAAACCACTGTGTAATAAACTTTACTATAGTTCCATCACTATATAGATAAAACCACAATACGGATAAAAGTAATTACCAAAACATACGTATAGTTTACAAAAAAAAATAATGTTTCGTCACCTGAAATGGTGCAATGCAAACAAAAAGATCGATCCTTTGAATACTTTTAGAATAATTTAATGAGCACAGCTTCTAATACAATTTATTCCAATCTTACACGTTGCTTGAATGTTCGGTGCGCTTTACAATATTCTAACTACTGCTTGCGGACTAAAGGCACATTATAAATTTAAATTTCTCCGAAGAAAGGCTTAGGATTATTATTATTACTGCTATCGTTATTATGCTAATCCCTGAGCGTGATACAATATGTGCATCGCCGAAGACATGCCCTAAAGTTGCATCAGATGGAACATTTTTCTGTTAGATTTTATTTTGTAACAAAATATATACTCGTCCCGTCACAATATATACATTATGCATGTACATTATGCATGTGTATCGAAAATTACATATTTCAACGAAAGTGTTAATGTTGCTACTAATACACAAAAATTCGTTAACAATATGGTAACGATAAGTTCTTGCATATACAACCTCTTAACACGCCAATGGTTCAGTTTAGCCACAATTCGTTGCCAAATTTTTAATTAGTCGCATGCAAAGTTATTAGAAACTGGCGATTTCTAGCCATTTGGTTCATCGCGAGTTTTAGTGAATGTGACCGGCATTACATTAAGTGCATCTTAATGTATCTAAATTCGATCCGAATTCGCTGAATACCAACATTAAAGTGGAATAATATTTTTATTAGATAATCTTATCTAGTAATTACTAAAATTATGGTTTTAGATATTATTCGACTGTTATTGCACTATCTTAAACCAATATTCAGCTGCTTTTTCTCGTCTTCTTGAACTGTAATAATATGCAGATAATATACATAACCGTGTATTTACGATCTCATATGCATCCTCCATAAATTTCACAATTTTTTACAACCACTTTCTAAGTAACCATAATTACCTGGGTAAATATACGCACAGAGTGTCTAAATCTTACCAGAACGGCTAGATTTTTTATTTATTACTTATTTATTTATTATTTTTTATAATTATTTATGTATTCATTATATTTTATAATTATTTATGTATTTATTATTTTTTATAATTATTTATGTATTCATTATTTTTTATAATTATTTACTTTTTTATTTTTATAATTATTTATTTATTTATTATTTTTATAATTATTTACTTTTTTTATTTTTATAATTATTTATTTATTTATTATTTTTATAATTATTTACTTTTTTATTTTTATAATTATTTATTTATTATTTAATTAAAATAAAACCAAACGGTTAAGTTTAATATGTAAATAAGTTCTTACCTACTCAATGTTCTTACCAAGTGCAAAACACATATTTACCGTAAAACGGGAACGTTGCCTTAGATCGCATGTTTTAATATTAATTAATCAAGTTTCTTTCTTCTGTAGATATAAATATTTGATGTTGCTCGATTCTAGAACTATATACGTGTAAGTATACGTATGCACATACATATACGTATACACATACATATACGAATACAGGTATGTATGTATAAATTAATTTAGAATTGTTTTCACCGATTTTGTACACAATTTTCCTGCTGCAGTTTTATAATGGACTAGTTATTCAAGTGGTGAAATGTAAATAAACAAACAAAAGGAACAAACATAATCCACTTATTAACCATCTGGCTACAAGTTTATTGTGTAACCCGCGAAATTTCAATGTTTTGGTTTTTTTTAACAAAATTCGTAATTTTCTGAACGTATGTCGTAATTTTCTGAATAAACCTCGTATTTTTTTAAACATGTGTAAATAGCCGCCCAAAAGCAAAATAAATAAAAATAAAAGGCTATTTTAATAAATATGTTCATGTTGACCATAGGGAATATCTGACGCATAACATTTTTGGGAAAGTCGCTTTTAAGTAAACAGTTTGAATGCTAACCAGTGTTCTTCCAAAAAACCATCACAAGATAGAAATAAAATTGCTTCATGTTGGTATATTATAGCTTTGTTTTATCATGAACAGTTGACGGCAAATAGTGACCAATAACATTCAAGGCCGCAAAATTTCTCTAGACGCCATTGGCTGCTAACTGTTCAAGGTTGCTTGGAACTGCTTCGGACTGCTTGATAATACAAGGCTTATGTCTTTAATGATAATTAAAACATATGCCCTCGAAAATCAAAACCTATTCTTGAACTTTGATCTTTTACTCTTCCTGATTTTGAGTTGATATTTTAGGCCCCAATCTTAATCCTGTGACGTATCCAATTCGTTTCTCATCCGGTGAATCAGGATGGCACTCTGGCAATATGAAAATTCTGGAAACGTTCAAGTAAATCGAGTTCATAAAAATGTTTCAGTATAAATCTCCGCTGTTGGTAAAAGAAGATTTTATTCCAATCGTTTGTGTCATAATAGTCCTAGGCTCCTTTAGTTTACGCCCAAACTTTTAGCCCTAGGTTCCTTACTGACCCTAAGTTTCTTAATTTATGTCAAAATCGCTAGTGTCTTAGTCTTATTCGTAAACGAAGACTAACGTAAGTCTAAATAGGTATAACTGTACATTTACGAATAATTTTACATTTAGGTATCATAAACGAGAAGTTTGTTATAAATCGATTGTTACAAGAACTACCAAGGAATCATTTAATTAATATTTGAGGAAGCTGCATTTACTTTCTTAATGCACATGCGTTATAAAGCTGCTTAGTAGAATCGAAGTACAGTGAATGCTTGGTTTGCATATCCCAAGTAGCACAAATAGTTATATAATAGCTGAGAAAACGTTTTCTCGGCAATTTAATAAACCTGAAGTTTTATCAAAATGTCTTGAAAACGTTTATTCGACCCTTATACAACCTTTATACACCCAAAAGGTTATAACGTTTATATTAAAGTATATCTTAACACATTTATAAAACCATTTTGAGTTGGATAGGTATCCTGCTGTTACTTCTATATAACAATTTTTATTTATAATGGTAATCTTAATATCTCTCATAAGACAATTTTGCATCTTACGAAATAATTTGGCAAACTTTATATAACTTTTCACTCTTGTAGAAGTTGTATTGTCGTTTATAACCTTACCTTTTTAAAACCACCGATGTCCATTATTATTTTTATTTGATTTACGAATACACTAATTTCCAAGTTGATAATGAACTGCGCATGGCACTTTAGTGATAAAATGTATGAAGTTACTTCTTGAAAATGCAAGCGCCTTTAAAATGCATACGTCTTACTGTAAATATTTGCATATATATTATTTATCACTAAACATGTTATTGAAGTATATTAGTCAACTAATTGTCATATCTTTCTAAAAAGTTGATTCTGCAGCCTAAACAATTCGTAAAGTATTGCCTTTGCTCTAAATAATTCACTTATTGAGAAATAATATGTACATTGTTCAAGATGGATGCCATTTTGAACTGGGCAAAGCATCGTAAAGATGTCCGCTT
>JAWQRP010000324.1:0-31401 GCA_033557875.1 Quadriops clusia
AATATAACCTAACTTAAACTTAATCTACATGTTTGTATTTTATTTCGGAAAACTACATATTGAGATGATATTAATAAAATGAGATAATATAACGAGGTGGTTGACAGTTATTTAGAGGTTAGAGTACTCTAACTAACTCTATATTATCTCATTTTATTAATATCATCTCAATATGTAGTTTTCCGAAATAAAATACAAACATGTAGATTAAGTTTAAGTTAGGTTATATTAGTTTATTTTTGAGGAATTATGTTTAATTTAAAATAAATAATCACCCCTGAAGAAGCGGCCTAGGCCGTGAAACGCGTTGGGTTTACTATTCATCATTTTGTAAGTTTGAATGAACTATTAAAGTAAAATTTATTTGAAAGGAAACTAAATCGTATCAATCAAGGACTCATTCCCAATAAACAACAAGAAAGATTTGATCAGTCCAAGAACCATACATTACATATATTAATAATCTTAATTTTAATAACTCAAAATAAATATCAAAAAGTCAAGGAATAATTAAACCATTTTGAAATAAGAATACTTACTGATTTGAAGCAGATATGAGGCAAACCCGATATGATGGTTAACGTGGTAATGCAATCAATAAACCAAAAGCAAGACATTTTTGGAGATAAATGCCATTGCTTCGTAATATTGCTGCCGTATAGACTAGAAGAAATGTTGTATGAATGTATGACCAAGAGGGTAAAGTTTTCTCCGAGAAGTGTTAGAAGTAAGAAGGACATCACTTTATTAAAAATCTTCATTACACTACAAAAACTTTTGTGTATCTTTGTAACAATAGGCAGAATAAGAAATTCTTCATTTTGGGGCACTATTAGCCAAATATTGATGTGGTAAAAGTAATGTTGGAAAGTCAACATTAATATTACGTATTGTAACTTAATGCCACTTAAAACTGTGTCCAATATAATTGAGCAGATCATTTGGTAAGTAAAAGAGAAATTGTAGTGTATTTCTGAAATCATGTAGAAGGTGGCTAGCAGTCTGTTCATATAAAAGGGAGTAATTAAGAATAAGCTTATGTTGCGAATTCTTTCAGTTGGAATTTTGAAGTTGAATGTTTTTATTCTCTTATGTAATTCGAATATCGTTGTCCATAAGTTCCATATTTCTGACTTGTAAAAGAGAGAAGTAACAATTAATACGAAAAACTTGGAAAAATGAAACAGCATGTACAACATCCCCAAACATTTTACAAATTTATTGTGATAAAAATGGATATCATTCGTGTAAGAGGTGTATAGATTACTTCCCAAAATTAGGACCGTACAGAGTATTCGTAGATTGCTGCTAGTATTCGCAATCTTTATGATTTCATCAGAAAAATTTATTGCGAATGGCAAAAATCCTGTAAATTTTAAAAGTCGCAAAGGAATTTCAAACAATTTTAAAATTGACATGACGGCAATTGCTTAATTAGTACCCACTAAATTACAAGTAGAGAGATCAATGCGGTTCTGTTTTTTAATAACCTCAATCGATTTCTTATAATGTCTTGAATAATTACAAGGGGATATTATTTTTATTACAGGAAATATAGCTGGTTAATATACACAGTTTTATATACATATTTATTACATAATCATGTAAGTATATTGCAAAGCAAAAGTACAATAATGAGCCAATAGACAAAATTGAATATACATATGATCTCTTTTTTCTCGACCATTAAAATTGCACTTACAAGCAAACCACTACAAATGATTGCTCCTATCAATATTTGAAACTATAGAGTTTTAGTGGAAGTTGATTCTGAATTGCCTTTGATACGACAAGACGTTTCATTTCCTGTAAAATTATAAAAATGTACCGCTACGTATCAGAATTGTTTAAAATTCATAATACCGTGTTTGGTCTTTTGGACATGACATATTGGATGGGTAAGCCATTCGGATTAACGCCTTTCTCAAGAAAATATGAGAGTGGACGTGGATACGTTTATTTAGCCTCGAAAGTATTAGGCGTGGAAACTATTTTGCCGCTACTTATAATTGGACTTTTGGGACTTACAGGCGTGTATTCTCATTACAGCTTCTATAGCGGTTCCGCTAATCCTGAAAACATCATCAACCGACTTCTCTTCATTAAAGGATGCAATCAATTTATTTTTACTCTTGGAGTGGCTATTTTTTTGTGCATCAAAAGAGAAAGCATCATTGCTTCCTTTAATATACTAGAAGAAACTGATAAACAATTTCGAAAGTTTAACGTCTTCTTTAATTACAAACCACTCAATAAAAAATTTTTGATTCTGATTTTAACAGGGATTCCATTAATGTTTGCACTACCGTTTCTCAAGTGTTTGACACAACAATTATCAGTAGCAGAAGCACATTCGGAAACGTTAGTCTATTATTGGGGCTTTATTTATCGTTCATTTCCGGCTACGTACTTTTTAATCCAAGTGGGTATGATCACCGCAAAATTGAAAATACTGAACAAGAGGATTTCAAATTTGGCTTTTGAAGATTGCAGGTTTTATGAAGATTTGTCACTCCTGTCGGAAATACATTTAAAATTATGCAGAGTTGCTGAAACTATTAATTCCGCATATTCTGCCACAATGATATGCCTCATCTTGCAGACGGCTGTCATCTTGTTAACATTTGCTTTTCTCTTCTTTGATTCGAATACCAATAGATTTCACGAAATGTTGTCTTGGTCGATTTGTGACCTTAGCCTCTTGTGCTTTATTCTTATCTTATGTCAATGTGGCAGCTATGAGTTCAACAGAACTGGAGAATTAATATCTGGCATTGAAGTGCCAATGGAGGAAAATCCATTTCGTTTACAATTAACAAACGTTTTACTTCAGCTTCTACATAACAACATCAAGTACAATTCGGCAGGAATGTTCCACTTAGATGTGAAATTATTGGTGCAGTTTGCTAATTTCATCACCACGTTTTTCTTATTTCTTTTAAAAACTTACGACTATTAAGTAATTCAACGATTTAATTGTGTGGTTGACACTAGCGAAATAAACTATCTAGTTGCAGATATTGTACTTTTATTTCATTGTTTTCCTTAAACCAAATTTAAGATGTTAGTCCAAAGTTTCCTAAGCAAACTTAAACTCTTAAATTTATGTTAGTCAAGCGAGAAAATGTTTTAATCTTCGGGAGGTTCTAAATTTTCTAATATCCAATCAATATATTTTGATACTCTGGTATAAACTCCAGGTTGTCCATCAATGCCGCATTGTTTTGGGCCGTAGGAAACAATTCCATATTGAACAAATCTTGAGATTCCATTGATTGTTGCAACTTGCTGAAGAGGTCCTCCGCTGTCACCTCCGCAAGAATCCCTACCCAGATAACCCCCCGCACAAATTTGCTTATCTGTGAGAGTCGCATAACCATAATAAATTTTACGGCATTCGTCATTAGATATAACTGGCACGGAAGTTTTCAATAGATTGGGACTTTTCTCTCCTAATAGCAAAGAAGTAATCATAAATATTAATCGCTAGAAAAGTATTAAGATCATACCGTTTTCAGTCACGCCCCATCCTGTAACAATTGCAAATTTGCCATCCAAATTAAAATGGTCATCAATTGGTAAGCAAATTGGCCTCACATTCGCTACACTTAAATTTGCTGAAGTTGCCAATCGAATTAAAGCGACATCATTATTGAAAGTGCTGGGATCGTAGTCAGGATGGACTCGAATGCTCTCAATGTAAAAGTCTTGTACAGGGGGCGAACAAAATCCTTTGATAACATCACAATCCGTCTTTTTACTTATATCATATTCCCCCAAACGAACTCCAATGCTGGAAAATTTGCAATTGGTCAAAAATTTAACTATTTCAAATTACAATTAATAGAAACTCTTACAATGTTAAATTCTGCAAACAATGCGCAGCTGTCAAAATATACCGTTCGTTCAATACTGTTCCACTGCAACGAAAATCCAAACCATCATCTAAACAAAAAATATAAAATTAAAAAACAAAACCAAAGACCGTATTATCTTATTCTATCTGTACTTGTTTGATAAGCTATCAAAGACATCCACGGAAACTCCAATAAAGATGTTTCTGTTCCACTTGTTATCCTGAAATCCTGAGAAATAATTCCACAACTGTTTCTAGGGAGCAAACTAAGTTTTTCTTTAGTTTGGACTGATGTAGGTCCGTTATTTAATTTTATCTTCTTAGCTTTAATTTTTGCCTGTTCTGGCGCATTCAAAAAGCAACACACTTTCGGAGTTTGTGCTTCAAACCCACATTGATGATCTTTAATAGTTTTTATAATTTGCCTTGGCCTTGGTATGGGGCTATTATTTAATAATTCCATAAAGTACGGGCATTTTCTTATTGTAATACACAAATCGCCCCTGGGTGGTGTACATTTAGGATCTATAAACATTCATGGAACAATAAATAATGGGGATAAAATAACACAGAACAAATTTACCTTACCTATACGGAAATTTGTTATCCTACCAATATTCAAAACGAACACGATGACACAAATAAACAAAATGCTTAATGTCGAATACATGTTGTATACATTAAAATTTACTTGACAGAACCATTATAAAAAGTAGATATAAAGCACAAAAAATTGAAATAAATATTATACAAAGGTCAGCATGAATCGGTAAAATTATCGTATTTCTATCTGTACGTCCTCTTTTCCACTTCCTCGTCGCTTTCTAAATAGATCGAAATCTTCCAAAGTTTCGTAATTTTCATAAAAGTCCAAATTAATCTTCACAGACTTCTTATACTGCTCAAATTCGCTAAATTCTTTTGGAGTGTTCGATGGTGCATTTAGTTTTGTTGTCAACATTCCATCACTTTTACCATTATTATTTTGATGAACTTTTATTTCTTTCAAGTTTGGCATTGCTGCAGAAGGAAGAGGAATTCGTATAGATTCAGGGCCTGTTGAGGTAGTTGCAATTATATTTTTATGAACTCTCAATTGGGTAGGCAACTTTTTGCAACAGACTTTTGGGTATCCATGTTGGAAACCGCATTGCTGAACTCTTAGAAAATCAACAACATTTTTTTGTAACGGTTTCGTGAGATTTGAAACTAATTTCATATACGGGACACAGGTTGGTAAAGGTACACACTTGGTGTTTCCTTTGCAATCCGCTTCTGAAATAAATTAGATTAAAACCCATTGCGACTCTTTGCTTCTAAATATATGTTACCTGAAACCTTTTCGAGTGATGTTCTGCTTAAACACAAAACAATAGTAATTAGACCAGAAATTTTGATCGTCAACATGTTTACAAATAATGAAATTTATTGATGCAATATGTGCGCCACCTAGACACATTAACATATGCCGCCCTCCTTAGAATTTCCGCCAGATCCGGCTTCATTCTTAAGAAGGAATAAAAACAAACAAAATAAAAGTTGTAACTTTATTTTTCGTTGTATTTAAATAACTTCACATTGAAAATGAACATATTTTTCTTATTTAAGGGCAAGATCAAATTGAACGAATATAACAATGTACGTACTTGCAGCACTTATGATCTACAAAAAAATAATAATTAAAGATGTGTAAATTTGAACTTTTGCATACTTACGCTAAATACTGCAGTAAAATCAATAACAAAGAAGCCCCCAGCAGTTATATCAAGTTCTTCATGTAATAATTGTAAAGAAAAATTATTTATCTGAAAATAAAAATTTCAACAAAAATCAAGCAATTTCTTTAAATCAATGGTTTGTTTTATGCTTACATTTCTCAGTACTGTAGGGTTTTGGGTTTTACTTGCCAACACAAATAGGGTTTTTTTAACAGATTTAGCCTGAAACGTAAGAACTTTAGAAATAGTGAAAAACATTTTTTTCAGTGGAACAAAATTTAGAAATTACATTTTGAGAACATAAATATGATGGATAAATCAAAATAATTAAAGCCATCACGGTTTCGATCAACCAAAATAAGGAATCCACTTCGGACATAAACCATTCATTAGTATTCTCACTTTTATAAATCTTTGACACCAGATTATAGGTATTCACCACTAATAAATAAAACTTCTCGCTAAAGAGCATCAAAATATAGGATGAAGTGCATCGCCTGAAAATTTTCATAATTTTGCATAGATCATTGTGGAGTTCTGAGTTTGTATTTAATACAAGGTTTTGTTCCATTTTTGAACATGTTTTTTTGTTTATTCCCAGTAGAGCTTCATTGATTTGGGAGAAGTAGTTGATAAAAATCCATAAAAACATTACATACATTAGTATGTAGCAAGTAGTGTAGAAGTTATTTGCTGACATTATAATGTTATACATCCAACTATAAAATCTCAGAGATTCTTTTGTGTGGAAGCTTACATATGCATAATAAAAAAAATTTAACACAACTGGGAGAAATACCAAACCGATATAAAACAATTTTGAATAACTGCGTTTTAAAGTAAGCCCATTAAACAATTTATCCAGATCGCAAGTATATGACCACAACTTATAAAGTTCATTATTATATAGTTTAGATACGAGAACACAAAAGACAGCCTTTAGCAAAACATTATACGTGACAATTATTGACATATATTCTAAGAGACTTAGTTCACTCATAATATAAGCGTTTTTTACAAAAAGGTAACCGAATAGAGTTGCCACAAGAACTATTAAAGTTGAGATAAAATTGTGCAAAATTAGGATACATTTATTTTTTGCTTTAACAATTAAGCAGTTCTCTTTATCAATTGTAAACGTAATGTATCCTATACATCGCAAAATGATATAAATTGGTCCTAAATACTGTAAAGCATTCTGTTCTTTATGTCTGAATATGTTCATTCTGTTAGCCATTTTTCTATTAGTTATTATTGATAGATAAATTTGTGACTCGCTATCGTTACTATAATATCTCTTCTTTCTATAATATTCATCCTATGTGCTTAAATTTACTTAATTAACTAACATTATAAATTGATCTTGTTATTATTGAACGTACATATCCTAATGGAATGCTCTAATTAAATGTAATACAGTAATAAATTTTAATTTAACTTACGTTTTCCATGCACATATACGCCGAGCATACTAGAAGAAGTAGTAACAAAGAACTCTCAATTATTACGTAAACAGATAGGTCAACATTCATGAACCATTCATTAGTGCTGGCACTCGAATAAATCTTGGATATAATGTTATATAGAAAAACTGACAATATACCAAATATTTCTCCAAACAATGATAACAAATACCACGATAATATTTTTTCCAGTTGCTTGAAACTTTTGCTGAGATCGTAATGTAAATGTGTTGCTATATCTAATAAAGTACTATAATTCAATGTTGTTTTGTTATGATGTAAGGTGCAGGCGATATGGTTAAAATAAGTTGTGAACAAGCTAAGTAGGATAAAGTACATTAATTTAAATCCAAAAGTGTACATATCCGACAGTATATATATAAAATTATATAATAAAAGAGAAGTTCTAGTTTTCGAAGTAGTTAGGACCACTAATTCCAAATTATAGCAAAATCTTCCGACACTCAAGAGGATTGTTACAAGTAGGCAACGAAATTTAATGTGATTATATAAAATCCTTGGTTTCAAAATTTGGACGTTTTTATGTATCTTCAAAATATTAGTCCACAATTTCCTCATTGTATGTCTGTAAATGTGAGTTGTTAAAATTACCATATATGCTCTCATTATTATAGTGGAAGAATAAGATAGGCATAGACATTGTAAAACTAAATTGTCACTTATTGTCACATATAATTCTTTTAAAGCGAAACCCATAAGTACTACAACAAAATTAACAATAATAAACATAATTGTGCTTCGTTGTCTACTAGGAGTAATTAAAAATGTTTGCCAATTTATGTGAAATTGTAGATATCCCAGAAAATTCAAAACATTGTACAAAGGCTTAATTAAAATGGTAAATTTATTTGCATTCTTTGTAGTTGACATTCTGGACAAATATGTCCGATAAATGGAGCACTTTAAATTGAACGGCTGACCAAATTAGTTAATGCACTCCAGCCACAAGCATATTTTTGTTCGTTTTGTTTTAAGTAATTATAAGTCAAGAAGAAGTTTCCATTTAATTTAATAGTATATATATTTACGTGTATTTTAAAATATAGGTGAAACGTTGGTTTGACTTCTGGTATTGCCCAATATTAAAGCATCAGAAACACGTGAGTTACAATTTAATGTGTACTTTTATTAAATGTAGTATCAAACTGCACAAGTATAATAATGTAAGTTGACACAGCTGCAACAATCTGAAAAATATAGTAGAGAAATTAAAAAAAAAAAACAAAAACAAGAAAACTTACACTAAAAACAGTTGTAAAATCTATAACAAAAAATCCACTTGCTGAAATCGTAAGAGTTTCAGAGAGTAATTGCAATGAAAAATTTTTTACCTGAAAAAAAAACAATAATGATTCAATTAATTTCATTATGAAACAGTACCAACTTGTTTTAAAATACATTCTTCTTTGCAGTCTCGTGATATCTCATTTAAGGTTTTTGATATCGACGCAGCCTAAAACGTTTTGTAAATACAAGTTAAAGTTATTTATTTTCTTAGTTACTTACATTTCTTGTACACATATATGAAGGTAGTACAACAGTGGTTAAAGTAATTATACTGTCCACTATCCAAAATAACGAGAAACTGATAGACATTTTCCATCCTCTTGTATTTTCACTTTCATAGAATTGGGACAATACATTGTATATATGAATGACAAGTAACAAAAATGTTTCTACGAAAAGTGCCAGTAGCAGTAAAGAAAATACTTTAGCCATCTTTTGTGTACATGTACACAGAAGTTGGTGAAATAAGCCGATCCTTTTTATGGCCACTTCAACACTTTGCACAGGCAGAAAGGAATTTTTTAACCTTGCCATTTTTAAAGCTTTATCAAGCATTTTGAAGTAACTTTGTGTAAGTAACATGATCGTTAAATAACCCATCTTTAAAATGCTTATTACAAAATCCGTACTTAAAAATACCAAATAAATATAAAATGAAGAAGCTCCAAACTCATAGTAGTAATGTAAAACTGTAACAAATACCGATGCCCACTTTAACATCGTTTGACATACAATTGGCCAACTACTCAAGTTTCTTATTTGCTTATAATTCAATCGGATTCCATGTTTTTGCATTTCTTTATCCACGTTAACAAATGTTAAATATGAGTCCTGAATATCTTCTTCATATACCAGCCCGGTTATTACACTAGCAATGACTTTAAAAACTAAGCCATTTAAATAAAATTTTGTTAGAATGTTTAAAAAAATAGATTTCTCAAAAACAATGCCACTGAAATTTAGAATGTAAAGTATAGCTCCTATTCCCACAACTACGAAAGATAATGTAATCCTCCGGTATATTCTGATTGTTATGATTGATCCATCGTGACTATTGATTTTAAAATTCAAGAAACCAGATGAACTTAATATGAAATACAAATACTTTATTGCGGTTAAAACAGTTTCACCCATATTGAAGAGTCTTGTTCAATTAACAATGTATAACTGCATGCTTTATAGATTATTTTTTCCAATTAATTTATTATCTTACAATTAGAAGTTACATAGACGGATCAAATTTATTATGCTGGCTTTCAATTATGTAATGGTGTTTTTTACTAAATTTGTTTTTTTTTGTTGATGTAAATATTGTAATTATTGCTTATTATTAATTTTATTGATAAGTTTGTTCTGTTATTTCAAATAAGCGTAACACAAAGTTTGTAGTTGTATATAAATATATTTCTAAAACATTTACATACAATAACCTAACAAATCCATAAATTTTTCAATGGCCTGATTCGCCTATCCATCAAAACTGCCATTATCACATACTTTCTTATGCATTCAGGAATTTTCTCAAAACTAATAGTTCGATTAGTATGTAATCGTGTTTTATCACAGGCATTTGTATGTACTGGTTCAAAACGTTAAGGAAACATTGCAGTTTTGATAATATAAACTAGGCCACGTTAAAACATGAAACATATTACATATATCATTTGAATAGAATTTGACCGTACACGTTAATTTTTCCAGTTCGCATGCATTATAAATTAATTTAGTTATTTAATTGAAATAAATGCCTTAAGTTAATCTTCATCACTTGATTGGGACATGAAAGCTATTTGTTCTTGCCACCAATCCCTAATTTCGTGGGTAGCATTTGATATTTTTGGCAAACAAGTCTTATTGCTGTACACTTCTCTAGGTAGTCGATTTGTTTCTGCTCCTTCATTCAAATGCGGTAGATTTTTGTTGACAGCTGCAAAGCAGACTACTAATTACAACTTAATATTTCTATCTAGATCTATAACACCAACATATTAGTAAAGCATGGATTTAAAATTACCTGCTTGTCTATTCACTTTCTTCTTAGTAGAAACACGTTCTTTCTCTGTCCTAGCTGCTGGATCTGATAGAGTTGGTGCCAAATATTTTCGCCCAGAGCTACTACCTATGCTATCGGATCGTGGAAGTGTGATAGTTTTTTGTTTCCTGGGAGCTGGTTCCCCTTCCTGCACATTAAAAGACATCAATGAATATTTTAAATTATTTTAATTAATAAAATTGTTATTGCCTTATTCTTTTTGCTTACGGGTTTTGATTCAGTAACAACCTCTCGATCTGGGGAACCGTTTTTCTTTTCTTCCGCTGTATCTGTTGTTACTGCAGCTTCGTTTGTTGCCCTAACTGCAGCTATTAAACTATTTTGCTTATTCTGTTGTGAGAAAATTGACTATTAATATCATCTGTATGAGTTAACACTTTAATTTTGTTAGTTTCTACCACATATATGTGTTTCTACTTACACTAGTGGACCTAATTTTCTTAAGGCAACCTTCTAACCACGTTCGAATGGTTTGCTTAGCAACTTCTTCTTCAATTATATACTCAAACTCTTCCCTGGCCAACAATTCTTCTAATTGTAATGCTTTACGGATATCAACTGAACGGTAGGATAACATACTGAAATACATAGCATGTATTAGAAAATAATTTTTTTAAAACAAAAATTGATTGAAATTCAATATATTCTTACTTTATAACATCATGAAAAGTCACATCTTCCCCATTGTGGAGTCTTTCAAGTTCATAACACATATGCTTAAACAAAAGACGATCTTTTTGGGGGTCCACTTCTAATCTTCCCTTTAGAAGACGCAAAATAAATTTAACCTGTAAAATAATGTAATGTAAAAGTTTTTCAATAAAATATCGTTCAAACCATACCCTTCTCACAGGTATAACACCTCTTTGATGAATATCTACAATATTCCACGTGTTCTGGAAATTTCTGATATCTGCATAGGACAGTAAGGCATCTTCTTCGTTTGAGTAAAATAAGGAAAAGTTCTCCATGATAATAGCTGCAAGGAAAAAGTCATATTAATGTGTTTTATTTGATTTATTTTAACACCCTGATACGTGCATTTTGTCATAGTGGGTTATACATCAGTTTTCCAACTTAAACTGCCAGGTTGCGGAAGAACAATGTAAGTTGGTGGCGCTTTTAAAAAAGAACCTATAACCCTTTTTATTTCTAGTTCTTCTCAATTTTACCTGGACACCGTGATAAATTTTCTTCTTCTTAGATGCCTATCTTGTCGTCTTTTTTTTTCCATTTTATTTTAAACGTCTATTGAGTGTTTTTTTGTTTCTCAAATAAATGTTTTCATCCGTCATTAATAAACAAAATTTTGAAAGGTTCTGGAAAACTTACAATTTTTGTTGGTAGCTGTTTGCTCTCTGCTGCGCGTTTTAGTTCGAGGGGCAAATAAAATTTGCGTAAGTAAATTATTTCATTTTTCTTGCGAAACATTAATTTACTTTTTTCCCTTGCTCTGGCAGCTTTTTTTTTTCCCTCCCGAAATTCTATTTTTTTGCCGACGGACCTTGAGGTTTCCTATACCAAGAGAATTTTGGAACCAGAATTCGCGTTTTATTGAGACCCGACTTGGACCTCCGTGTTTGACCGGCCATTTTCGGCTTGGAGAAAGCTAGAACTGTTGCCATGAACAGGGTAAGTGATTGCCTTGCAGAGTTTTATTTTGAGTAGCAACAGGAAACCTACTCGTTGGATTAGAGGAGAATTTTTACCAAAGAAGTTCTAGTGCTGCTGTCATTTGGTATCTCTACAACCGGTTGGTTCTGCCGAGTGCATCAGGAATATTGCTGCAATCGATGTTTATTTAGGAAAAGCGGAGTCCCCGCGTTTAATATATTTTTTTGTTTTTAGAATTACGCAATGTGTGATATTACCCTGTTATTCTTATTCTTATTTTACGTTGTAATTTTTTCCGATAATTTAATCCATACGTTCCGTGACTTAAATTCAAGATTCTTATTATTACTATCTATTTTGACCAAACTCGTGGAGACCTTCTCGAGTTAGTGCTATTTCGGTTAAGTTGCGATATATACAGGGTGTCCCAACCTCGGCGGATCGGTGGATTGTGGCTTTATTACTGAAGATAGACCAAATGTGTAAATACAAAAGTTATCTTACATTAAAAAAGGTACCTTCTTAAAATATTTTTTATCTCTAAATATAGTTAGGAGGCGCATAGGGGACATCAAGTCCATTTTCTTAAATGGCACCCCACCATTTTAAAATTTTTCTTAAATTTATTTATTTAGATCTTTCCAACGGTACCTGGTTTGTAATGTCTAAAATCAATATTTTTCGAGATATTAATTTTTTTAGATAATTTTTGGTCAAAACATTACTCTACTTAAAATTCATTTTCAGAGAAGCGGTCAAAAGTGGGGGTTTTAAATTGGTTCAAGGGGAGGCTTGCCCGATGCGAATCCAATCCGTTTTACTTTTCTGTTACTAAATAGGGGCTCAAAAATATTGATTAAAAACACTAAAATTGAAAAGGCACTAACTCATTTTTTTAAATGGAATGATATTATATTCTTTTCATATTATAAAAATAGATTAAAAATTTAGTCTTTTTGTACAACATTCCCTATACCTAAATCTAACCGATTGTGGGTTGAGGGTTTCTACACAATAATCGCACAAAATTTGTATCCACAAGTACACAACAGTTTTCACCAGTTATACATACTTCAATCACATTATTAAAATGTCAAATTGACAAATACATTTTACTGTAGAATAAAAGTTTGTGCGGTGTGAATTATTTATACCATGACTTAAAAAACATTCGTAATGTAAAATTTAAAATTAAATATTTACTTTATTTATAAATTCTGAATAAGCGAAGAAAGTATTAACGAAAAGATATTAGTTTACCTAAAAATCACGTAAGAAAATTAATTTTTTTCTAGATAAATCAAAATCGATTAGATTTAGGTATAGGGAATTTTATACAAAAAGATTAAATTTTTAATCTATTTTTATAATATGAAAAGAATATATGATTCCATTTAAAAAAAATGAGTTAGTGCCATTTCAATTTTAGCGTTTTTAATCGATATTTTTCAGCCCCTATTTAGTAACAGAAAAGTGAAACGGACTGGATTCGCATCGAGCAAGCTTCCCCTTGAAATACTGATCAATTTAAAAGCCCCAACTTTAACCGTTTCTCTGTGAATTAATTTTAAGTAGAGTAATGTTTTGACCAAAAATTATCTAAAAAAATTAATATCTCGAAAAATATTGATTTTAGACAGTACAAATCAGGTACTGTTGGAATGGTCTAAATAAGTAAATTTAAGAAAAAAATTTAAAATGGTGGGGTGCCATTTAAAAAATTGGACTTGATGTCCCCTGTGCGCCCCCGAACTATATTTGGAGATAAAAAATATTTTAAGAAGGTACCTTTTTTAATGCTATATAACTTTTGTATTTACACATTTGATCTATCTTCAGTAATAAAACCACAATCCACCGATCCGTCGAGGTTGAGACACCCTGTATATGTATTTTCTTTTCCGGTTTAAGTTGGCGGATTAAATTAACATCTCTTGTAAAGCCCAGTCGTTATTTTTTTTGTTGAGACAAAATACCAATTGTACACTATAATATTATGTTCAAGTATATTCTATAAATTTTATTGTAACGACAAAAATACATTTTCTTTAAAAGCAGAAACTCAGTCATTTCCTCACCAGTCAAAGCGTCACAACCCTAAAAGTAGTATTAAAAAAAGTATCTTACCCACTAGTAAATTTAGAACGATGTATGTTATAATGACATAAAATGTGCAAAAGTAGATTAACGATCCCGTAAAGTTTCCACAATCTGTTTGCCAATAATTGTCTGCAGGTGTACAATACGGAGGCTGGATCATACAGTCATGCATTATTTTATTCCAATCTTCACCAGTTACTATTCTGAACAACATGGCCACACCAGTGACAGGTGATTCAAAATTTGCTCTCCTAAAAACAAGAAAGAATATTTTTCCCAATAGTTCATAATTTCTAACTATAGCTATAAATTTTTTACACACCTTCCAATTCCTTCTCCATACTTGACAGTGCCAAAAATAATAGTACCAGCTAAAGCGTAGAAAAATACCAGAAGAAACATACCAAAAATAATAAAGAAACTCTTGCAGACAGAAACACCCACAGTTAACATTAACATTTTTAATGTTGCATGTTTTCCGGTAATTGTGAAGAATCTCAGAATAATTACCATAAATCCGATGAAATAGGACAGTTCATTCTGAAAATGCGATTTAGTATAATTATAAGAATGCAACATTTTAATAGTAAAATTATAAATATGTACTACCGTAAATGTAATATGGATAAAAATCCAAATAACTCCAAGAACAGTTACGAATAAATCGTATCTGTTCCTTCTCGATTGCAAATATCCTCGTGGTGTAAAGGCAATATTTTTCATTACAACTTCCACTACAAACAGCATAGTACAACTGATCCCAACTTTAGCCAAAATTTCCGTATAGGTTTCATCTTTATTCCACTACAATTATTCATTTAAATTTATATCAATCAAAATTATTAATAGAAGTACTTACTGTAACACCAAGTAAAGAACTATTAATCAGAACCATTAAAGCTACACATCTTTTAAATTTAATGTTTTGCGTTATGTCATATATAAATGCCCTAAACTTTTTTCCATCAGGTCTAGGGGGTAAATGTAGTGGCTGAGCTATTTTCAATCTCTTTTTAAGGTCACACCATCGCCTTTGGTCAACTGTCAATAAAGCAGTTCCTCTATTTTCTGAATAATTGGCAATAACTACACCGACAAATAAAGTTAGGCCAATCATACAGCCCAAAAATATATAGATGTGTATATATACAGCATGGACCTAAAAAATGGTAAAAATGAAATAGCCTGATGCGAGAGGATTTAATTTTAATCTTGCTTACTGGTCCTAAAGCTTTAATTAAGACATCACGAACATCTAACCATCCTTTAAAAGAAAGGACTTCAAAGAGAGCTAACATTGCATCTCCAATGTTGTCAAAATTAAATCGTTTCGGATTTGCCCTAAAAAGGAAAATAATTTTATTAGTAAAGTAATGAATGATATATTTATGTATTTCAATTTACCAGACTCTAGGAACCAGCATAGCTGGATAAGATTCATTATCAGCCTTTGAAAGCTTCATTTTCGTTACAAATACACGTCTCATAAACACGCCAACGCAGTCTTCTCTTTTAGTAATCGTTGGATCATTGCATCGAGCTAATCTGCCCCCATATAGTTGCACCCCATAACTGGCAAATACAAACATAAGAAGTATTAATAAAGTAGATACCAATAATATTTCTTTAAATCCTCTGCACAATTCGTACACAACTTTCCGCATGTGAGGAACCAATGTGAATATCCTTAAGGGTCTTAGGCATCTTAAGATCATTAGTAACTGAGCTCCTGAATTTGGGGGTACACTTTTTGGCATCCAGCATAGAAATACCAGACTCACCTGAAAGATACAAAAGAAAAAAATATGTTTACTTACAACAAAAAGGCAACACCATAATAATATTAATAATAAAAATAATAATTCCTTACCAAATATATAAAAACATCCAGTACAGCAGCAACATCTTTAATATAAGCCTTTGGTGTAAAGAATAATCCATCAGCTAAAATTTTTAATGCCAATTCCATGCTCATAAAAATAACAAAGCAATATTCCGCAACTTGGAGACTAATATGTTCCATAACTCGATAATATGGGGTTTCAAACATCATCGATATGCATGACAGAGTAGTCATTGTAATCATGACCCAATCTAAATACGTAACCAATCCCAAAAAGTTACTATAAAAGATATGAATTATCATTTGTAATTTTAGAATATTCTGACAAGATTTCTTACTGTAAACTTTTGTACTGGACCTTCCTTTCTTTTCCTGTAAGAGGATCTTTAAGACGAGCATCGTATCGAGCATAAACAATCATCTGACAAATTTTCCTAAATCTGCTCTCTCGAGGAACTGCAAACAAAGGAGTATCAAAAAATGGGTGATTTTCTCTTAAATCTTCTTCACGCTGATTCCTCCGCATTTCAGCTTGCTGTCGTTTTGCTTGCAATAACTTTATGTCTAAATCGTGTGGGCGGGCTCTTGTTGAACTAACTCTATTCACCCCAATATCTCCGTTCTCCATTAAATGTTCGTACGTTTGCTTTAATTTGATGGATCCACTGCGAACACTCCTTCGGATTGAACGAGAGCCAAACCTAATACATGAAAATACAGTGAGTATGAAATATTACCTTATTTGCTAAAAATTGTTTATGTATAAAAGTAGATTCATTAATTCCGCCAATCTTACTAAACCCATATTTAAATTTAGCCTCTCAATATTCACTCACTTCTTATGATCGATACGTAACTGTTTCATGCTGTTTACTGTTCCTTGAGGTTTCAAAGGGCCTTTCGCCCCAGGAACTGGTATCATTGATGAATCGCCTAACATTAATCTTTGATTATTGGAGTCACTGTAAAACGGAACGATTAACAATAGAAAAAAAAGCACTTAACAGGAAAATTACTTGATTATATGTGCTACAGAAGTTCGTTTGAGCTTAGAATTTACAACTCGAACTTTCGGCAAGTTGTTCAAAATTTTTAAGGGTTTTTGTTTGTGATAAATTATCTTAGAATCAAAAATTTCTTCGTCAATTTTCTTTAAGCCTGTCTCTGGATCTTCGTTGTCTTCTGTTTCGTAGACAAATTGGCGCATGAAACTTTCACGAACCTATAAACGTAAAACAATATTTTTGTAAATAGAATGACTGCATTTTAATATTATGGTCTAATACCTTAGGTAAATTAAAATCTGAAGGTACTTTGTGAAGAGTTACCATAAGCGGACTGTCTGGGAATTTCTCAAAGATTCTCAACCTAAAGGGCAATGTTTCCTTAATTTCTGCACTTTGTTCTCTGTATTTTAGTTGCTTTAATTTTTTTATATCTTCGTCTAACTCTAAATTATCGAGAATTACTGCTACGAACAAGCTTAACACAATCTAAAAATAAATATATTTTAAAAGGAAATGTTATTAAATCAATTCTTAATATAATTCTATACAAAGCAATAAACACCCACCAAGGTGACAAATAGATGGTATAAGATAAAATAAACTGCTACTAAAGGTGCAAGAGTGGAGCTGGTCCTCCACATAGTTTCGTCCATTACCTCTACCCAAGCTTCTTGGGTTAAAATTTGGAACATAGACATAAATGCTTCTGTAAATGTTTCGAATTTAGTAAAATCACACAGGAAGCAAAATAATTGCATTGATATGCTGGAAGAAATAATTAGCAAGCACATGGTGAATATAATCAGACTTCCTAATTTCTTTCCTGGGCCGAAAATTTTGTACACGAAGTCTTCTAAGAGCGGTGAGGCTTTTATTAGCCGTACTACACGAAGAACCTGAAAGCAAAACAAAAATGTTATTATTTATGAATTTAGAGTTTAACACCTGCTAGTTTGTCTACTCTACCTGAAAGTAAGTAAAACCAGTCATATACAGGATGGGAATAATATGTAAAGTTGTACCAATTGCTAGGAGTAATTCAAACTTATGGATGGAATGCTTCCAGTAACCTCTCCAGCCTAAGCACCAGATTTTAAAAACTGTTTCTAAATTTAACAATATAGTAAACCCAACTTCTATATAATAGTACTTCTCATAGAAAGTACTTCTTGGTCTTTCATCATGCTTGAAGTGCATGGTAGCTGTAACAACCCCATTTGCCAAGATAACGCACATTACCAACAAGCGAAATTGAGGTGACCGAAGGATCATGTGACATATTTCAGGGGCCAAGCCGCCGTGCTTATTTTCATCTAACGTTACCAACTTCCAACCTCGTTCATCGTCTGTTAAGATCTGCAATAATATAAGTAAAATCTTTGCAATATATGATTACATTTAGGATATAATTACCTTGTTTACTTGTGAAGCGGCACTATTTTGCATATGACCTCTCACACCCCACATTTGTTGAAATTGTACTCTGATCTCATTGAATGTTTCTGTGATAACAGCAATGAAAACGTTTTTCACCAACCAAGCCAAGAAGAAGATCATTGTACTAAAATAAAGCACAGCTCTCCAACCAGGGAGGGAATCAATTGCTCGGTACATTATGAAAACCCAACCTTCCTGTGATGCAGCTTGGTAAACCGTAAAGAAACTCGTTACTGAAAAGTAAAATAGAGATATAGTTTTGTACTGCATATTAACTGAGAATTGTTTTCAATTCTTACCAAATTCATCAAATCCGTTAAATCCCATCTCATACCTCGATAATTCTAATTTCATACATTTCATTCCTTCAGGGCATTGATATCCAGAATTTGGTTCAGTGGAACAAAAGGTATCTGGAATTGCTAAACTATTGATGGTAATGTTCCTATAAATATTAAAACAATAAAGTACAACTTATCAAGTGAGAACATATTATATATGCAGGTACTTACACAGTATTGTTTAAAACACAATGGTTCGTCAGTTCCCCAAAAAATTGTACTCCTAATAAACCATACAAGGACATAAAGAATAGAAAAAACAAAGTTACATTGTAAATCTGTTGACTTGATCGCCTGAAAAGGAAAACCACACCAAACTGATTACAAAACCAATATACTGAAAATTCATTTGCAGGATTCGCTGAAAAATTTCTCAAATTTTTTTAATATCACACGGTACGATACCTACTTGAAAATTTGGTTTATTCTTGATTTTGGCATAGAAAACTTCAAAAATACTCTCAGAAATCGTATCATAATTAAAGGCCTTGGTGCTCTCAGTATCGAAAGGTAGCTGGATTTCCGCACAACTCCTGACATTTCGAATATTTGCAAGATGACGGAGATCCACAAGAAAAATACCATGCTTGCGTCGAACTGACACCAGTGGTCTCGGAGATATGGTTTATCGCCCTAAAATAAAATTCCAGTGATTAAAATGATTTCTGCAAGGTATTTCGTGGCTCTACTGAACGCAATAATAAAAAAATAAGTAAAACTGGGTTATCCATCAAAAAAACAACGAAATTTGCAAATAAAAGTAATCATACTGCATAATATGACATTTACTCAAAATATGCACAGATCATGCCTTGTTGGAAGGTGAGCACACACATATTTCAGGCTATTAGTGGTGGGGCACTACAGCATAGTTTCTTTCAGAAAATCGTGAAAGGCAGGTTTTGATTGCTTAATGATTAATACAGTAAAAGGGTGAACTTAAATATAAATATATAGAGGGCCCTCTAAATGATAAGTTACACATGGTGTATGCTTTAAAAATAAGTCTCAGTGTGAAAGTCATTGATTATATTGTGTTTACTGGGGATTTTAAAATACATTTTGAACTCTAAATGTACTGAATAAGTGCATCAAATGTTGTTTCCGAATTAAGTGCTTATTCATTTATACGCTTCTATTACATTTGAAGCACCCAGTGACATTATGTAAATACAGGAAGCATTATTACGACAAAAACTGAAGTACATTTTTATAATACTGGTATATAGGTTGCTTTTCTAATTTAATATCATTTCGGGAATTATACTAAACTCACTGTAGGGTTCGTTATTTGATAAGAACACTGTTAACAATAACATAGACACATCAAGTCTTACCTGAAATAAATCCTAAATACATCTTCTATCCATAAGATTCGAGTAATCATACAAAGTACTGATTGAAGTCTGAAGATATGTGCCATAAAATTGGAACACATATTGAGGTGAAAGGAAAATAATAAAAGTAGGATTATTTTTAAAACATACGTCATAGTTGCAGTAACATAAAAAAAAATAAAAGAAAGTAATCAAAATCAAAATAAATATGTGGCCCTTGAAATAAAATCAGAGAAAAAAATATAATTACAAAAATATAGAATATTCAAGTTTCAATTTCAATGTATTTAGGAGGCTATACTAACTGAATAGAGTTATTATGGCCTGATAAGTACAAAGAAAACACTCTTAATATTCTACATAAAGAATCAATTGAACTGAAGTCAGAGAAACACCCGCCAGCACCACATCAAAAAAACTACTGTAAAGTATGTTAGCTTCATTCTATTTTGTATGTTAAGGCACAAAAATACATTGTGCCAAACACAATATAACTTGAAGCATGTGTAGATTCAATTGTATGTATTGAAAATATAAATTAAAAATGATTTTTAAACAAAGGCATTAATAAATTGAAATGTAAAAAATTATACTTATGTTTTTGACTGGATATATTTAAATAAATAGAAACAATATACTGTTCTCAAAATGGATGGTGATGTGAGATTGTAATTTAAAATATGTTTTTAAAGCAGACTACGTTATTGAATTTAAAAGGGAAAGGTAAGAAAGTAAAGCACTACGATTGTGGCGTGAATACTCTATCCACATTGAGAACGAGTCTATTATTCTACAAGCTCCCTGTCAAACATCATATTGCCTCGAAGTTGTTCATGAATAGAGTTGTAAGTGTAATATCTACAAAAGTTAGTAGCTCTTTAAATGCGGCAAATGAATAGTGCAAAAACTACGTGCTTACTGTTGGAAATAAAAACAAAATAAAAATCAGTAAATATTTAGAATAGACTAAAGACTAACCTTCGGTAAAGGAGGTAATGGTACTTCCACTGAACACTAATCAAATACAATATTAAAATAACATTATAAGCTGACGAGATTGCCAATACAAACAAAAAGAAATTTTGTATTTGTAAAAGTTACGAAAACATTACCGTTCTTACATGTTGTAATTATTACAATATCAGGGGTTTGCTTCTAGATAATGCATTCTAGTATAAGCACTTTTCTATGCGGTATTCGTTAATATATTTTATGTTTTAATTAATAGTAAGTAAAGGGTTTGTTATTGCAAAAAAAAACATAAATCTAATGCATATAGTCTACTTATATTTCAAACTGGTAAGTTTAAAAACCATTCCCTCAAAATATCATCCAATATCATTTTCAATGTCGAAATTAGAAACCTAAAGAATTATCGAAGGATATTATATTTCGTTTAGATTTATATATTAACTTCTACTATAAATTAGGAAAAATCCAAACATTCACCAATAGTAAAATTCAGATTTATAAAAACCACTTTCCCAATATACGTTTTTTAGTATCAGGAAGTAGAGAAGCGCCAAATAATAAATTTGTAATATAATACCACATTGAATGACGGAAAGATTTAAAATCACTAAGCAAAAGTGGGAAAGCAGTTTCTTGCACTATTCTTCCATCAAAATCGTTAAAGAGAAACATTCTGCCGACATATTCGAAGTGTTAAAGGTGAACAAGGCGGAAAAAATAACTGATTTGTCGAGGCACAACAATGTTTGAGATTAATGAAAAGCTAACCCCTTATGATAAAACTAATTCAAACCAACTGCTCCTTTTTGATAAGTAAGAATTCATGATAAAGCAGATCCCCTAACTCGATATTTCTCTAATTTAAAAAGCAGCAGACTCACCACTTCAAAAGCCTTTGAGAGATCAACATTGATGCCGGCCGCATGTTTCCCTTCATTCAATCCAGTATAAATTTGACACAAAATGCTTTGTAGAGCAGTGAACGTGGATCTACCAGTTCGAATGCCATGCTGTACAGAAGTAAAAGTTAATAGATGATATGATATAAACCAGGGGTTCTTAAACTTTGTTTTTGTTGCGGACCACTAATCTCGACACCTCAATGTTCTTAGATCTTTCTATGTATCAATAAACATAGCACTAGGACTCTAATAGCACAGAAAGTGGAAGGCTTATGACATAAATCGTGTGACTTTACAATGACACATTCCAGGAACACAAAGCATGCGCAATAATCTAGTAACAATGCTTTCCCTGTATATTAGTTTGCTACATGTGGAAATTATTGTTTAATATTATTTCTTTAGGTGCACGGAACACATAACAGACACTAATAAATTTTTGAACAGATCTATAGCTTCGATGACGTTGTAATGTAATTAAATTTGCCTTTTTTTCGGTTAATTTGTAATGGAAGAACATCAGTAGCATTTTTTGTATTCGTGAAAGTGCTATCGTTATATTGGAAGAGTATTTGGTATAATTGAAAAAAGTAAAAAAGACACAGAGGATATCCAGTTATATCAAGCAAAGCCACCAATACGTTGTGCCATTCTTGTCTATCTCAAAGTACATTTGATCTGACAGATTTGCAATCCTGCGAACCACTTGGTGGCAAAGAGGCGAGCACCAGTGATCCGCAGACCATAGTTTAAGAACCTCTGATACAGTTTCTAACAAAAAAATTTTCCAACAGGAATGGCTCCAATGTAAAGTAATAAGTAAAAGCAGATGTCTTTTACAAAATATAAATTGTGATATCGACAACATTGGACAAAAAGACAACATATACTTTTAGTTGTAGTGATACATTGATAAAAACATTTAGGCAAAAACAATATAGCACATATATTTAATGCTTTATGTAATATAAGTTGACTTTCGTTTAGAGATGATTGTGTAAGTACACATGTTTCTTTACAGTCTTAAATTTTGACATGCAGATGTTTAAAGTCTTACTCTTTACCAGCTCAACATTGATCATAACATTTAGGTGAACTCCACTATCACATATTGTTATATTACCCTTAGAATTCCACGTATATGCATTTTCGCAATCATTTCGGCAGTAAAGAGGAGTGTTACGATGGAGTCACAACAAAAAGTTATGTATTTCATAGGAGGTGCTTTCTCAAATGTTTTTGGTGTGTTACAGCTTACAGATGCTAGACTGATAAGGGCACACAGTCTCATCATTCTTCTCACCCATCGCTAAAACGATGTTATCCAGTTGAAACACAAAAAAAATAAAATATGATTGCTTTTTCTACTTTTGGATTTTTTTATATTAATTCTTAATAGTTGGAGAGTATTTTTTTGTGTATTACTCAAATGTTAAAGGTCAAACCAACTAGTAAGAATAAGAGAATAATAGAGTTATGGATACGTAAAGGCATATACCACGTGTTCTTTTTGAAATGTTTTATAAAAACTGCGGCTTCTTTGTCGCATCTTTGCCGCCTCTTTGAAGATCAAAGACCGCTGGATTTTTTATGAAACATTTCAATCCGAACACCCTGTATATGTGCTAGTAAGTATTGGATTATTTTGTCTTACCTTATTGACCCACTCAATATCTGCACTTTCATTGAAAGCCTCTTCTGGACCATAATCGGCCATTACAGGCTCTCCCTTCAAACTTTGTTTGCGACCTAGCATCATGTTGTCAGTCTTTTTTGATTTGGCACCTATTTTGGTTGTTTTAGATTGCTACTTTCCTGAAAGGTATATCATCAGTATGAGATTATTATGTATGTATGCTATTGTTGAGTTTCTTTTTTCATTATTTTATCTTAAGCATTATTTTGAAAAGTCATAATTACATTTAATATTGTTTATAAATTGCAATATCCTTCTCAGAAAATATCCAATTAGATATCTAATAAAAAAATAGTTTGTAAAATAATTTGTTGTTATTTTATGTTAATACGCAATAAATAATATTAATTGCTTTATCTAATATAATAACCCACAGTATTATTACGAAAAAACCTTCAAACATTGGAAGTGAAGATTTAAGAATGATTTTCTGTTTTCATGCAAAACACAAAATGCAAAGTAATTGAAAACACATCAAGATTTACCTCGTTTGTTAAATATTTTGTATTTTTGCATTTTCAGGATGCAGCGAATGTCCATCTTGGTGGGTTTCGTGGTCAATAAGTTGAACTTTCAGTAAGAGCTTTTATCTAGGGCAAAGGGCTCCTGAAATCTGCAGGGAGCTGAAGCTGAAAGGAGCTGAGAGAAATCAATACTGTTGCCAACTGTTGCTGCAAATTTTAAAGTATAAAGCAATCGTAAACAGCGAAACCATTAATATGTTTGTTTGTAACATTCAATTTTTGAAAATTTGATCATTAAACGTAGAAATCGTATTTACGTTTAACAATAAGAGTTATTTGCCTAATATTGCACTATGATACATTATATTGGCTCCCCTGTAAATTCTGGGCGGAGGAGTTTTAAATTAGTGGCTACATTGAACAAGTGATATGAAAGTAGTCTACAACATTGTACTAACACTTTTCTAGAAAAAAGTTTATATATTATTTTTTAATTATTAATTTGGTCGAGTTTCGTGATGCTATTGCAAAAATACGTACACAAGAGTTTAGGGTAGCTACATATAGGCAACCAAGTATCCAGTATTAAATTAAAGTACAAATCTTTCGTTTTAAATCTACGCCAAAGAGATTTTAGTGTCAAAATTGTTATTTACATATTGTTAGCAATCATTAATAAATATAATTTTTACTATAAATAAAATAAAAAATGATTTTAATTATTTTATTATCACAATTTAAGTATCTGCTTAAAGTACTTGTCATTCGAAGACTCCGTGGCGCAACGGTAGCGCGTCTGACTCCAGATCAGAAGGTTGCGTGTTCAAATCACGTCGGGGTCAACTTCTTTTTTTTTTAATCTTTTCTTGTTTGTATTGTGTATTACATTTGAACATATTTGCAGAAAGCTAGGATAATATAGATAAAGTTAGGTATGCATATTTTACCGATTAGAGGCTTGTATAAAATTTTAAGTTATTTAGGTGAAGAATGTAGACTTTTTAATTTTTATTGAATATACGCACACTAGTTCCGTGATAAGCGAAAATGATAAAAGCGCACTGGGGCAGTGACTTTAAAATAAATTCAGAAATCCATGCAACGAACGTAAAGCAGAACGTGGAAATGATGGAGAAGTTATTTTTCATAAACGTGCTAGTCTTTATTGTTCTTTTATTCCTTGTTAATGTTACCAAAGAAGAAAGTGGTAAGTATAAAGAAATTGAATTTTTAATTAACTATCAAATATCTTCCATTATTATTTTCTAGTTATTATTATATATTTCTAGTTGTAGAAAATGAAGTAGGAGTAAATTTATTGTCACGTATGAAACGATGCATTGTTGTTCAGAAACAAAGTGGCCCAGAGTACGATCTTGGAGATTATTCAGGAGACGTTGAAGATGGAGGCGGAGAAGGACATGGAAATACTGAAATAACATACGTAACAATTAATCCAAAGCACAAGGGAAATCATTTAAAGAAAAGGCCGTCATATCATTTCAGTAATGGAAAAAGGCACAAATATTATGCTTACAAGGCAAAGCATGCTTCTAAAGCTCATAAAATTAGCCACAAAAAACTCCTACCTAGTGCATAAGAAGAAAATCTTTTAATGAATCCTTTATATTCTTGCACTTAATAAGTAGGTATATACATACGTCTATAAACATTTTATATTACCGTAGTAGGAATTAGTAGACATTTACTATCTGTCGTATATCAGTTTTCGAAAATGTGGTTTAATTTCTCCCTACAGGGAAATTGAACATACAGAGAGAAATTAAAGTCATGTTAATCTCACGTTATTTGCAATCTGCGACAAGTTGAACACCGAATTTACTCCAGCAACTAATCAATTCGGAGCGATATTGGCTTTTAAGTCAATTATAGAGTGTATTTCTTTGGTGCATACTATATAAAAATTTGAAATGGTTTATATTCACAAAACCTTAATCAACAGCATATAGGTATATATATGAATCTGCAAAATATAATTTTTATAAACGTACTCTATCCTTCTTGCCTTTTTTACATGTAAAATATAAGTTTTATATTTATATTATGTGCATCTTTTGTCTTATTTCTTCTCCAGTTCTACTCTAGAATAATATAAATAATTGAATGTATAAACCTACGCAAGGTACTACTGAATACTGCTCTAGCCTTACTTGTCTCTACATCTTTAAAAGGAAACAGGATTCCTTTTAACTTCAGCCATAAATATACACATTTGCAATAAACGCAACCTACATGCAATACCGTTTGTTTCAAGATCATCTACTATTTTTAAATATACCAACGTAGATACAGCTAGCAAAATTTTCCAACAAGACTTCATTCAATTTGCCTGTACAGTTTACTTTTCTCTTATGCATTTCTATTCAGAGAGTTACAGATTTGCCAAGTCCAAGAATTAACGACCGTGTATTTATTGTCAGAATAGATAGCTACTGGAATACTCAAAATTAATTTTACAATGAGAAACTGAATACTATCACTCATAATAAAATTGCTTTGAAAATCATAATTTATGAAAATGTTTGTAAAATATACTTTTTCTTAAGTAATAACTATTTTCTATTTCCTAATTAATAGCTATATTCGTTATAAGGTGTTTCCTTTACGTGGAGTATCGGTGTATGTGACACGGCACTTTATTGAATAACTTAAAACTGATGTTAGAACTCCCCTGGGAAGTTGTTAGCGTAACTATTGCAAATTATTTGTGGAGTAATACCATTACCAAGTAGTAAATTGGGGAAAACTCGAGGAGTTTATAAAAGGAATTTGGTATCTGCTGAATCCAATGGTGCCCTCGGAAGTTTCTTTAAACTCGGAAAAGATTTTGACACAAAAAGTTTATCAAGTCGCACTGGATGTAATGTCGTCCGGACCATCCATCATTTAAAGCGGACAGAAAAGTTCTTTAGTTACATGTTTCTCTTATCTCAAATGTTCACGTGTCAATGCTTTTCTAATAAAGGAATTCGAAAACTTCGAGGTGACTTTAATTGCATTTCAAAAAATGACATAAATTAAAGAGCTCTACTTCTTGTCCCTCCGTTGATCTCGAAATTACAATAATAAAATTATAATTTCTTGCGACAACCACATAAAAAGGTACTTAAAAAGCAAGTTTGCCAATATGGAAAAGTTTACTCATTTGGTGCTAGTTATTTGAGGCAAGTTTGCTGCAGTCTCCTCGCATCTAGTCTCTTTACGGCACAATTTACGTGTGCACATTTTATTCGAAGAGAATTCTACAGCTTAAGGTTTTTATAAATAAAAAGGTGTCTTCCTTTATTTTTCTAGTTAAAGGATAATGTTTTTGTTAGAACTAGACGTCTGAAGTGTTCCGGAATAGCTTGCGTGCATCCTCACAGTCAACGTGATAGCAATGCAGCGTCTTAAGACGTTTCTTTACTTTGAAGTGACGTTTAAGAAATAAAAAAAATCTTTTAAGTTCGACTGTACGTGACATCTTTACTGACAAGTGTATCGGCTTAGAAGACCCGCACCAGAAAGCAGAACAAAAGTGTGCAATGAAATTTTAATTGTGGAGCTTTATTTTTAGGTACGTAAGTTTTGTTATTATCGTACCGTTAAATTTTATTTGTCCTAGTTTATTTAGTGCTTCACTGCAGTTTTTATTGAACCATTTACTTTTATTATTTTCGACTAACTATTTGAGCCGGTTTTATTGATTCCGCCCTACATTGTCGCAGTGTGCCATTATAAAATAATATTGCAGTAAAAATTTATGATTCCTCATATGTTCGCAATTTATAGTGGATCGACTGCAGGGGCATGCATAAATTTTTATTAACAGGTTTACGTCTGCAATCAAACTTAATTTACATGAACGGGAGATTGTCACTGCATACATTCACAGAGAGATAAATTTCCAAGAAAAGACGAACGTATTCTCACGTGCAAATATTTTGAATCTGCTGGTGATCTTGTTTATAACAATGTTGATCATTGAAATTTTGTAACGGTGAATCATTGCATCTAATAGTAACCATCGTTGCATAACAGGTTAAACAAATATGGTATCTGGGCATACCTGTTTAAGTATGTATATAGCATCGCTGGTGAATAAAAACTTTCTAAAATTGGCTATTTACCACTATTTAATAGGTTTTTAATTTCAAAATGAGGATAATTAGTAACTTGTGTTAGCGGACCATAATTTAGTTTCGAACCGCGAAATATCCGAGTTATTCTGTGTCAATATTGATTGAGCTAATGTGCAACATTCCTCTGGCAAAACTACCTCCATTAGGTATGTGGAAAATTAATTAAATTTCAGGGAGGTGCGGGCGGTGCGAATTGAATTTAACGACATTGTTAGTGATTATAAAATTGTTAAGTATTTTTTTTTGGGTTCACAAAACTATGTTGGTTGTAAAAATACTAGTAGAAATAATACCAGAGACAAATTTCAATATTTACAAATGAGACGACCGAAATAAATCAAAAACTCGTTTCAGGTTTAATAAAGAAAATCACATTTTGGCTGCAAGTAATTTTAAAATGAAAAATTATATACGCCTTCGCAGTTAATGCAGCACATTTTCTGCGGAGACCACGCAAGCTGGTAATATCAGAAAAGAACTGAGTATTATCATAATAATTCTACTGTGCGTTCTGCAGTAATGTGTAGAACAAACTACCTCCCATTAAACTTATATTCGCGAACCGTAAATAAGGGTTTCACAGCGTTCCGCGACGAACAAAGGACGTGAGAAAACTCGAAGGATTAAAACCGAAAGCAAACATTACACTTTTAATTTATGGCAACGTGCAGAAATTAACAATAAAATACCCTGGCCATTTGAGCCTCTGAAAGGTGTGTCAGGCTTAATAGCGTTTTCCTGTATGCACATTACGTTTTGCATTTGCGTCGCTAAATTAACCTACGAGACTCGGGATTGTCGTGTGTAAGAAATTTGTATGCTAACAAAAATGAGGAGAGTGCTAATGTATTAATTTTTTTCTCTGGCTAATAGTGCTGCTCTGAAAAATGTACAGAGACTAACTATCAGATGAAGAGAAAGAGAAAAAGAGATTATTATAGAGTTTTTTATTTTTATTTATTGTCGTTAATATTTACAACACATTAGGCTTCATTTGTGGTGAAATGATATTAACTTATTGGGGTATTAATTCTTATTTATGAATTAATTATGTTAATTTATCTACATGTGCATATAAATCCCTCTGCCATTCACTCAGCAGTCAGTAACATTTTTTTAATACTTTTGTACTCCTTAAAGGTGATTTCCTGTTCTCCAAAACATTACTTAAAAAAAATTTTAGTACTTTTTTGGTTAATATATGCGATGTTTGTTTAATAATTGTTTATTATTTTCAGTTTACCTTTATGTACACACATGAGCGATTTTTAAAAGTTTTTTAATCTTCTTTCTTGTAATATATTTTCCTGATACTATTTTTTCCTATTAAAATGGAATTTTGCCATATACATATATAAGTTAAATTTACTTTATTTGATTTTGTTCTGTTGATGATGTGTTTTTCGTCGAAATGATAATTCATGACTATACGATTAAAAGGCCAAATTTGCCTCTAATTGTTATGAGAAAAAATCATGCTAACAAATTGTACTATTACCTTAAAAATTATTATTAACCTATACTCGCATTTATTGACGTAGAGCAGAAACACAGTATCCCTCTCTATTGGGTTGATTCTGGAATTTGGTAAATTTAGGAGTTGTTTTTGTTTAGTGCGGGGCTCATGCAATGATAGCTTTAAATGATATGGCCGACAGATATGCCAAATCTTCTGTTCGTGGGGAGTCCCAAATTACTACATCATTTTTATCCCCTGATCTCGTCCAATTTTTCAAGAGAAAGATGCTCGGGGAATGGCATGAATATTCAAGGGTTCATGTTGATCTGTATGCCTTAATACACCCCACGATTCTGAAACAACAGTAGTATCAAGTCATTGGAACATTGAGATCTATAAGCTCTACAATAACTATATTAAAATTCGGTCATGGGAGTTTACTAGGACATTTATTTAAAATTGGTGTTTCTTATGCTCCTTCTGTACTTGTGTCAGAAGAAATCATCCAAAAGCGTTTTTATCGGACGCATAGAGGACAAAACAAGTACTTTCAACTCTGTTGATTAATCTATTTCTGAGATTTCCTGATTATGAGCGAGTGATCGAGAGAGTGAAATTTATTTTTTTATATTATAGATTTTAAAGTTTCAATTTAGAGGTTTTATGATTTTGGTTGTTGGGCATCAAAATATATGAATTAATAAATTGCTCTTCCTTGTTCCATCTACTAAGGTGTAATGAATTGATTGAAATATAAAAGTGACCCACAGTAATAACTTTACAACGCAATAACTTTTCGCAACGCGTAATGTGTTTTGGAACTTTAGCGCGTTTAATTCAGCAAGATATCCAATATAGGAGCACTCCCTTAGGAACTTACGTTTTTCTTGTTCTTGGAAACCGAAGTGAAAACACTGCTATTACATACTACGAAGTATTATTTCTTGAGGTAACATTTGGCAAAGCATATTTATATTTAATAGCTTCTTTGGGAATAGATTTTTAGTTGCCTACCAATACATATATTTAGTATTGTTAGTTTGTGGGTATACTATGTGAGCGAAAATGAGTAAGGCATAAAAAATGCCGATTCTTGGTCGGAAATTTGCCGTCTCTTACAAGGGAAGGGTACGATCATTGTACTCTGAGTTCGGATTGAAACTAGGCCCATTTGATTGGTTGCATAAAAATATGAAGATTTGCAAATTTTTACGGGCAATTAGCCATAGGCGCGTAGGTATGGTAGGGTGGGTAGAGGTTTATAGTAGAAAATCACATATTTGTTTTATTTACAACTTGAAAACTACTAGGCCTATCTATTTGAAACTACATATATAAGACTTTTGTTAGGTGACCTTCTTACAGACTAAATTTGAGCAAAATCAGATTATTACAGGGGCACCCGATTTTGAAAAAAAAATTTTCTCTGCAAGTACTCAACCTATTAGGTTGAAATTTCATATTTATAGTTTCCTTAATGTTATAAATGAATGGTAAATATTGTAACAATATCGCATTGTTATTAAGGGTAGTTTACAGGGACAAAAAAATTAAAATATGCCGCAATTGCGGTCAGGACTTGTATAATAATTATTGCAAATAAATATTACAATATTGTTCATTATAATTTCATTAATTACAAAATATGTGTACATTTTCTAGTAAACAATGTTTCAAGCAAAAACAATT
>JAWQRP010000325.1:0-31400 GCA_033557875.1 Quadriops clusia
AAGACATTCAACCTAATATACATGAAACGATTAGTACTTGTATAAGGACCAATAAGATGTAAATTCTTTTGCAGGAGTTCGTCGAACGACCTTCTATCTCTGTTGCTCAACATTGAACACATCTTCTGCGCTAGTTACTCACATGAAAATTTTTTATTAATAGGACCAGCAACAAATTTCGCCCTTTTCGTGAATTTTACTACTTCCTGTCTTACCGTTACCCCTCAGGTCTTCCGAAAAGATTGTTGCTCAACGCTCTTAACGATAGTTAAAGGAGTGAAAACGTACGAAAGATCTAGGGTTTTAAGAAAGTTATAAGGTCAAATTTATTTATTTTATTTTAATTTATTTTAACAATTTCGGAACAACACGGGTCAACCCCACAACATGTTCCCGAGTTTACAGAAAAGGTGTTAAATTCAAAAAGCAAAGTAATAATAGTGCATATAAAATTCACAGGTGCCACAGAAATGATTTCCCTTTTGCCCTGCACCTTTAACGTTTGCCCCCTTTTGCTATATTGCTCCTAAGGCGTGAAAAGGTGCCGGCAGAGCAATAAATTAATCAAAAACGAAAGAAAGTAATATGAATGTTTAAATATTGCGTTGAGCGAGCCCCATCATAAATTAAGGGAAAATTAATGATTCAATCAGCTGAATGCTCAATTTGTGTAGAGCAAATACTCTCTCTTTCCCTGATGAACGCCTCGCGGAGCAGCGGCAGTTCCCTAATGAATACGCAGATGATTTTTCTCACAGCCCAGTTGAAGCGGTAAGAAGGAACGTTTCCTTCCGAGGCCTTAATAAATCAGTCAGTTAGTTAGATTCTGTTTGCAATTAATACTTATTACTCCCGCTTTATCATTGGTTTTTTGAGGCTGCCTTTTGCAACGGCCCTCCGGCTGGACCGTAATATAATTATATCGAGTGCATCTGTCAGTAATGGAACATGTCTGACGGGTTAAATAATTGGTTTATTTAATGAGATTTAAAGTAGGGTAGAAAGGAGTGGTAAAGTTAGATAAAGGAACTTTGAGGTATTGTACAATTATTTACGTTATTTTAATATTTTATTCTGAAGGTATAAAATAATAGCCTGAACAAATGGCGAGCTCCGGTTATAACTGTTATAACAGTTATAATGTATGCAACGTACCTACCTATAGAATGAAGTTTATTGCGGTTTTGTAATTTTTATTCCAGAGAGTTTGCTTTCTGATCAATTCCAACCGAATATGAACTCATGAATGAATCAGGTATCCATAATTTATCAGGAACGAGCAGATTTGAAAGAAAGGTCAATGTGAGAACAAAAGGGCGAGTAACACGAAGCGGAGTAGCTAAATAAATTTTGATTAACTTCGATTTTGTAAAATGCAAACAACGCCAAATCCAAGGTAGGCTCAGCATTCCTCGGCGATGGAAATCCTCTTAGTTCGAGATTAGTAAGGGCCAAGGAAAGGCTTAGACGAGACGAAGCAATGAACACTCGCATTGTGAGAAGAGTGATAGGCCTAGGAAACCGTTTCGCCCGTCTGAAACGCTCTGGTAACCCTAATGAAGGCTGTGTTAGCTCGGTGTTACCTGAATTAAGGGTGTCACTTCACCTGAATCGATTCGAATAGGCCGCTACAAAGGAGTGGGGGAATGTTGGAAGCGATGCCGCCGCCGCCGCAACGCTGTCGCCGCGACGCTGCCGCCGCGACGCTATCGGCGTCGCGACGTATCCGACGCGGACGCTTCTAACGCGGACGCCTCCGACGCCGACGCTGCCGCCGTCGCAGCCGTACGCAGATTTACCGAAACTTGTTCCATCTACTTTGAGGTCAAGTTCGTTGAATATCGATTAACCTTTTCCGCGAAACCTTCGTTGCGGTGCTTCACTTATTATACGTGTTTAAGGTAGAATACCTGAGTATTGTAAATGTTTTTTTATATTCTAAGGAGAGTTTGTATTTAAGGAACAGACTTACAAATCGCATTTTATGCAAAATTTTAAAATACTGAGCTGAGATAACGAATTGATAATGCAAGATCCCACATAAATCAAACCCAAAAAAAGTTGTTAGAGTAAGAAATGGTATTGATCATGAAATGCAGTATTTAGAAAAACAACAAAATCGATTTCAATAGTAAGTGTTTGTTTTTGTTTGATATTCCAGATACATAAGTAGCCAACCCTCGTAACACCTGTAAACCAAATTTTTCTATGTGATGTGTAACCATATATGGGTAAAGTTACTGTCTTAGGAGTTATCTAATACGAAAAGAAATTAAGTATCTTTATCTCATACAATGTTTCCATGAACTCCTACATGTGCAGTAAAGTTTCCAGAGATACTCCAAAGTTAAAAAGTGCCTGTCAGCCCTCAAAATAATCCGGTGGACGAGTCGGACCAACTTCCTGAGACTTCGTGTTCGCTTCTCCGTAAATTCTTATTAAACCCGACGTGTGTCTTTCAACCATTCATTGCGTCCATCGTCGTTCCTCATCCCGCTCCGGAGAATCAGGGGAATTGGGGAAATCCTTGAGTTTGGTTAAATCGAGTTTCGGTAATCCGGGAATCCAGGGGACCTGAAAATCCGGAGGTCCGGGAATTCGGCGATCCTGGAATCCAGAAATCCGGGAATCCGGACATCCAGAAATCCGGGAATCCGGAGATCCAAGAATTAGGAGATCCATTAATCAGGAGATCCAAGAATCCGGCAGATTTCGGAAACTCCGGGAATTTGGGAGCTACGGGAGATCTGAAGCTCCGGGAGTTTGGGTGCTTTAGGGGTGAAGGATTTATCCCGACCGAAAGTTTGTATAATTTGGCCCCCGGAGTGGAGGAGTCCGGGCACTATTTCCATTAATAACAATGGCCGAGCAGGCTGCCGTTCTGCCGTCCCAAACAGCTCACAAACTTTTCCATCATTTGTTCCACTTTGCTCCCATCCGACGCCTCAGTCGCCTCTGCCACCAGGGCACACTTTCTTTTATTTCCACTTATGATAAAGGCTAGCCGCCCGGACTAATCCGGATGACGTTATGTCCAGATTAGCAATTAAACATTCGCGTCAGATTGGCTATTAATTATAATTATTATACCATAACATCAAGGAATAACTTAACAAAATGTAAGGAGTATATTCAAATATTTTTATCAAATGTCAGAACGAATTTTTTAAAAAGTAATGTAAAATAGATATCCCATGTAACTATTTTGGTCGAGAATACCTTAAAACACCAATAGGGGTGTCCACTCTATAAAAAAGTTAACTATTTGATAAATGTATCTAATTCTACGCTTCATAAATAGCATATTTGACGAGAGAACATAAAGAAAAAAAAAATTATTAAAATTGTTATTGCAAAATAAAATAAGCGCAAAATGCACTATGTTTAAAGAAAGATCAAAGCGCATGCATTACCAGTACCAATCAAAACTTAGTACACTTCGTACTACTTGTCACCAACGACCATGCCGCAGTGTTGTTTACAAACACGTGCGAAGTTTTGCGGTTAGTTACTTTGTTGTATTTCTTTGGCAATTGTGTTAAACGTTTGTTATGATGGAAGCGGGCTTTAATAAAGCTGATTCAGATAATCTACCCAAGATTGATATTGAAATGTTAGCAAATTACCTACAATCTGATACACGTTTCACATCAAGTGAGATTAAAAGTTCTAAACAAGCCAGGTAAGTGTTTTATGAAGCAAATTTTACTACGTGAGTTACAATCTTAACGTAAGGTGTAAAAGAGAAGAATAGTCACATCTTCACTGTTTGCATTTATTTTGACAGTGCATCTCGCCAAGTATATGGATATACTGCGATAGGTTATGTGCAAATGAAAAGAGAGGGGCCCATTTGCACTGTAAAGGGTAGAATAGTACCGGAGCACAAACCGTGAAGTGATGACTGTCGATTATTTTTAGGTGGACGTAAACACGCATTTGCTTTTTTGATGTGGGTGCATCGAAGAAGTGAGGAACCTTCCCCAGCTGAAGTAAGCTCATATTGGAATAAGTCAAAATTGGGCAGCTTGGTTTTACAGAGGACTGTAACTTTGAAAGATATTATAGGGGACGTACCTTCAAATCCAGTCGGAACAACTTCAATCGTAGATGATATTATAACTTTAGCAGTAAAGGCAAACACTAACTTGTTACTGGTAGAAAGCTTGCATGCGGAACCGGTGAATAAATTGTATACTTTGACCCTGCACTACACAGCTGTACAGCATGTGAGAAATGGTGGCACAACACCGAGACAGTTTGGGGAGTTAGCTGCAAAAAATCTAAAGCCAAGGTTGTGTACAGAAGTGTTCAATAAAACTCTGACACAAAGCGAAGACCCTCTTTGGTACGAATTAAGGTATGGAAGGATAACCGGAAGCATATTTTATGAAACATCAAGGTGCCAAACCAGTGATGGGGCATTAGTGGCACAAATTCTAGGTGCCGGTTCATTTGCTGAAACTCAAGCAATGGCCCGAGGAAAAAAATTAGAAGAGGAAGTTCTTCAACAAATGCAAATTAAACTAAAAGTTAAAATTAGTAGATGCGGTTTAATGCTTAGTAAAGAGTCTCCTATATTAGGAGTTTCCGCAGATGGAGTTGCCAAAGATTTTTGTGTGGAAATTAAATGTCCTATTAAACAAAGCACTATTGAGAACTATTTTAAAAATGGAAAATTAAGATCAAAGGTTAAGGGGCAACTGATGTTACAAATGTACCTGCTAAAAAAACAAAAAGGTGTGCTTTGCATAGCTGCTCCAGATTTCGAAGAAACAAAAAATATAACGTTACATTGGATACATTTTGAAGGAGAATATTTTCAAGAACTATATAAAACTTCCATGAAGTTTTGGGAAAATAACATCTATCCGAAACTTTTAAATGCTGCCACATAAATAAAAGTGAAGTAATATGTTTCCTCTATTGTAAACCACACTGTCACTCAGAACTAGCCCGTCTGTCATTCGTTTTGTACTTTACAGTTACATTGTAGTCAATATGTACATTTATCATCTTATATGTTAACAGTCATTTTGTAGTATATTCATTTTAGTTTTAAATTATTTGTACATTTAAATTTTATCTTGCTATTTTTTTATATGTACATAGATGTATTTTTTATTTTGTTTGTTATTACAATAATTTTAACTTTGACTCAATGAATAAAGTGGAATAAATAATATACAATTTTACATTAAAATTTCTGTATTTATATTAAGAAAGTCATAAGCAATTTGTTTTAAATCTTCAATTTTATACAACAATACTGTGCAGTTCCAATAGTTATTATTAAAGCACTGTATGTTTTGAGAAATAGTATTGAAACATTCTAAATGCTGCCAAAAACAATTTGCTTTGCTTTATCTCTTTCCAATCCAATGTTGGACCTGGCCCGATATCGTAATTTTCTTTGACCACTTCAATGGCGGGTAACGTCGATACTATTTTATTTTTGGCGTTTCTGCGTCAGTTTCTGTGTAAGGGTTTGTATAATAACCTATAATATCAGCTGTTCTCCAAACCATTATTACGCAATGAATAAGAGGTGGAGAGTATGTGGTTTTCAAAATAATTAGATTGGAAAGTTAATATTTCTTTATTAATGGTGGTTGTAAATTAAGAAGACCACAAGCAATGATTACAAAATCATCTAATTTACCCAACAACTGATGAGGAATGGTGCTATGTGGGCATAACAATTTATTTTCCCTAAGTCTTCTTATTAAGCGTTCCACATGGATCCGCAATGATGCCACTTGCTTTGTATAAATAGCATCAGCTCTCGATAAAGGTTGTCCCTCGGATGTACTTGGGGGTCGTATCAATTCACATCCTCTCTGAACTAATAATGGTTCGATGTGTTTGAAACCCCTGTCCGCCATAACTACATTTCCGGCATTTAGTTTTTCCAGAAAACCAGAGTGCTTTACTACATCTAAATCCGTAGTTCTGCCTGCGTACCCTTGAGATACAAAATTTATAAACCCATTTGGAGAACAAGATATTAAAAACTTTGCCGTATTGCACTTTTTATACTCGGACCATGTAGCATTTTGCTTCCATGGTGTAGTGGGTTTACAAATTTGTATCAAAAAGCAATCTATTATTGTTGTGACTTTGGAAAAATGATGACGAAAAGCTAGTGGCAGTGAGAGCTTATTAATTGGTTCAAATATTATTAGTGGTTTTAAATGAGAAGCTAATACTGGAGTTGTGACGTTGATAATTTTTGAAATTGTTGATTTACTTAATGAAAATTGGTCCCCTAAACGTTGAATAGAATCATCTAATTTTTCATTTTCATTAAATAAATAAATATATTTCTTTCAATTAAGTTTGCATTCTCTTTTAAATAATTTATAACGAAAAAGGTATCATCTGTTATGCGTATATATCTTTTAGGATAAAGTTGTATTAATTTTGTAATGTCCGTAGTAAAATTTTCAATGATATCAGTGGATGTTGTGCCCGTGGTACTTAATGAAATGCTCTCACTACCACTAAGCTATTTATAAGTTATATTTCCCTTCTTGATTTATATTTTCCTAAAATTATTAACAAATTATACATTTCGATGTTTTTAGGGTTAACAAGACGGTCATACCTTTATACCAACCACACGAGAAGTTACTGTACGTGTTGGTGGTTTACGTCGTTTAAAAATATGTGTCACAGCAGTATAATTTACGTACCTACAGTTCATTATACTTTTGTCCTTTTTTTTACATATTCTTCATAATTAGTAGTATCTTCCAAAGTAAAGTGATATATTTTAAACATTCAACAAAATATATATAAATTAGTAAATAATCTAGTACATTTGTAATATTTTTAATATATTGGATAGAATCGAATAGGAATGCATCTTTTACTTACATTGAAGTGATCCTCGCAACAAAATAACCTCACAGTTTTGCAATCTGAAAAATATTCAACTTTCGCTGCTACAAACCACTGCTTCCGCCTCTCTTCGTTCAGCGGTACAGGAATAAATATTTTTTCAGGATTCCGCTTACTCGTAGATTTGCAATAGTTAACTATGCACTTTTTATTTCCACTAGACATGTTGAATCAGTTTTATAGGTTATGTGACTATATTTACCAACAACGTATTTACATGCACATGTACGAGTAGGGATCATAGCGGCAAAACGCATGCCTTTCCGCACATGCGCAATGTACTACAATTAATACAGTCTGGGAAATTTAAAAATTCGTAAATTATAATATTTTTTTAAAAATATTTGTTGGACCTGTATTGCCCTCATATTTTCAGATTATTCCGATCTCGCGACGAACTTTTAAGAAAAAAAATAAAAAAAATTGGTGGATAACCCTATTGTTAATTGTATGAGCCATAAAATTTCTAGTTATAAATAAATTGACCAATAATTAAATATGGCGGTGATTGTGCAAAATGATAAAGAGAACACTATTAAACATATATTTATTGATACAATACTATAAAAATAACTTAATTCATGTATTTATAAGAAGATACGTACATATTTTGTACTGTACACAATAGAAATACACATTTATTACTTATCTGTTAAAATTAATTAAAATTTTCCGTGCATTAATTCGAATTTTAGCTTATGGGTGTTTGAAGATATAGAGTACAATGCAAGACCAATTAAAAAGGGTAATTGGTTTTACTTAGGCTACGGACAATTATAAAACATTTGCTATGGCAAATGAAAAAGTTTCTCTTTTCTTTTTATACATAGCCTATTTGATAGGTAACATTAAAGCGTTTAACAATAAATATTTTATACAATGTTAACACCTCTTTTTTTATCAGAAAGTAGGTAGTTGTTTTAGTTACTGCGCAACCAGAGCCGAGGTAAGGTCTGTTGCCAGAAAGCTTTGGTTGAGCAGTAGTACGTTGATCTTCTCTTAAACAGCGATAATGTTGCCACCTGCGACACAAACTACATTGCACCCATTTAACAATTTTTACTTTCTTATTTGGCTCCTTATTTCCGCAGTTCATACACCTATCTATCATATTACTCCCTTTACGTAGTAATACATTCTGTATTATAAATACGGCACAATTAAAGGCGTCCTTTTGTAACGGGTGTTTTCGAATATCTATTTTCCCCCCGAGTTGAATTTTTTTTCGTATTGTTCAAATTGTATTCAACAATCTACTTCTTTAATTTCTGGAAGTAGTACTCACTCTGACTTAAACTACTTCCACGTGGATCTAGAAACGAAAATTCGTGTTTTTTTAAAATCCGCCACCGCCAAGCACCAATGGTTGTTGTTTATTAACACAGGAAAAAGTATGGTTTCTTCTAAACCCTGCCGATCAAAGATATATTGGCCCTTTATAAATATATTAAGCGCGGTTTAACACGACGCCGTTTTGATGGATGTGTCGGTGGAAAATATTTTTAGACCAATATCAATGGCAAAATTCGTAAGCCAATTCTCACCAGTTAAACTTGAAAAATCCTGGGAATATTAGAAATCAAAGGGGCAATCGAATTTCTCATAATAAGCGACGATGTAATTTCGATTAGAAATCTCTCTGTACTGATCGAAGTTGGCAACTAAATTGTTTTCATATAGCGGCAATGGATTATTATGTTCGACTTCCATCTGCTTCTCAACGCCTTATGCGTTATCTGTACCTTCAGTGTGTGGAACATTTTCTGCGTTTATATCGTTGCATTTTCCATAAGGTTCAATATATTTTTCTTCTAATATATTTGTTGTTCCCAAATCTTTTTCCTCAGTCTTATGCAAAGCACCTACATGAGTTATAGGGCCATCGAAATAAGTATGAGGTTTTCTTTTCGATTTTCCCGCCAAAACTTCTTTTAACGATGGCTCGGTAGGAGAGTCGGCTTTCCGTTTCTTGGTAGCCAAAGCTTTACTGTCAATATCTAGTACAACTTCTTTGTACAGAGCTAGCACACGACTTCTAATAGTATGGATAAATCTGCTGTACTTTAAATTTCTATCCCCTTGTAAGATGTGATTCTTCACTTCTCCGAACCAGTGTTCGACAGAGGCATTGCTAAATCTGTTGACCTCTTCAAAGTTAAACGTATCGACTAAAACATCCGTCCAAAGAGGTAAATATGGGATATATTTTTTTAGAATTAAATCGGCAACTTCAGGACAATAATATAAATTTTCTTTATTTCCCTCGGAGTGTCCAACTAATTCCTCCACTTTCTTAGTTATTAAAACGAAATCTCTGTAATACGGACTGTATTTATACGAGGAAACGTCAAATTTTACTTTTTCGGTGAAGTACTCATCTTCTCCAGTTCCAACAGTCGTTATGCCTAATTCCAAACTCTCTGTTACTTCATCCAGCACAGCACTGGTATACTGTGATCGTAAAACTATATTCAAATTATAGAACCAACTTTCTAAAGCTTCCAAAGATCGCTTTGTAAAGGCAGATGCTACAACTTCTTTTAGAAACATCTTTTCTTGTTTGTTTGTAAATTTATTTACGTCTGTCGCAACGATTTTCATGAAATGCGCACGGCATAGAAATACGGGCACGATGTAATCTTTTGGACGGTCCACGCTAATGTTTTTCAACAACCGATATGTATACATGAGGTATGATTTTAACGAGTCGAATTTGTTCCAATATTCGACAATTGCATAATGACGGCAAAACTGAAATCCGTGATAACGCAGTTGAACGGTGGCCATTTTGTACTTTGCTGCTCCACGAAAGCTTTAAATTTCGCCAACCCCATTTCTATATTTGTTGTATCAATGTTGCGTTGCATTTGTGCGATAGAAACTCCTGTACCAGCATCGCCCTGAATTTCGCCGAGTCTTTTGTATGTTGATCCGCCTCAAGATCGTAATACCACCTGCTTGCCGCGCCAGTTAGTTGGTCGATGGAGGCTAGAATCTTCGCCAGGTGGGTCCACGCGTAGAGGTCGCCTATGTGGTCTGTTTTTGCCAACCACGCTTCCGCCTTCATTGTAGCTGTGTCGAAGGGTTGGATCGCCTTCCGATTGTAGTGTGTGTTCGACGTCTCCGTTTGTTCCGCCTTTTCTGTCGATATTGATAGTTTCGCCGTCGAGCTCGATGAGGAGTCTCGCAGGTCTCCGCAAATGAGGCTGGCTTCACGCCTGACGAGAGTGAGCAGCTGGTCCAGTGTAAACGTAAGCTTCTCCGTGGTTGCCTTTTTCCTCCGCCTGGGACTGCAGCCGTCGTTGTCTGATGACTCCCCCGCGTCGAGTCGTAACACGTCTTCGTCGCGTTCGGATATTTCGCCTCGCACACGCATACGATAAAATGGCCGCTTGAGCACGTTGTCCTTTCAACCACCTGTTGCACAATTCTAGTTTTCTTTTCGCCCGGAACACATGCACACACTACACTGTATGCGGTGTGAAGAGAGCCTCCAAACTTGGCCTCCTACTTCTGACCACAGCAACGTGTGCGGCACATGTATAATTTTATATGGCTGGGACAAATAAATTGACATATCTCAAAATCGGTGATATGTTCCAAGATGAAATATTGCACAAATGTAGCTGTTATAGATAGTAATCGAACGCCATGAGCAAAAGCCAACAACAAGTGTGTATTTTACGAAAATTAGGTATTATTCTTGTTGCAGATTATTTATTTAGTGTGCACGACGCGTTTCGACTGCCACTGCAGTCTTCAGCGGGTGCAGTTATCTAAATAGTGTAGATCAGCTGGTTGACACTCAAGTTCAAAAAGTAACCACCATCGGCCCGCTTTTGATATTTCCTCCGGGCCAATGTACAGCCGACGATTAAGGGCCAGTTGCGAACCGACAATAGGCTGATGATGGGAACCTGATGTGGGACCGTTGAAGGCCCAGTAACAGTGTAATATATTGGGCCGACATTTACCCGACATTTTGCCAATGCTTCTCCGCTGGCGGTACAACCACCTCCCATCAATGTAAATACGTCGTCGGCCCGATGGCGGTAATGAGTAGGTTTAAGAATGGAAAATATAATATTATATGATGAACACAAAAGGGAATTAATGTTTTTTAAGTTTTGAAAAATTGTTTTTGTTATTTTTTCCAATCCAATGAAATGTTTTCGCCAAATCTGTTGTCATTATTGCCTGCATAATGTTTCTCACATGGTGGTATGCATCTTTTCCTCCTATTATCTGCATGTGAAAAGCCTATAAATTTGAATATTAAAAAAAACTTTCCATGAAAATATTTAATTATGCCTTCATACCATTGTTGAAAATCTTGAATCGTTCACAATCACCATTTTGATGGGATATGGTGTTTATTAGAGTATTCATGTTCTGGGATAGGGTTTCCACCTACCTTACTAATTCTCGTAATTTTCCTAAAGAAAATTGAATAAATACTTACCCAATGAGCAATAGTACGTACAATGTACGTCCATAGTACATATCTCCTGGACGTGAAGTACGTACATTGGACGTCCGTTTTTCGTCCATTAATTGTCAATGGACGTACAATGGACGTACATTGTACCAGCAATGTCCACCCTTTTGTACGTACATAAGTCGTACATTTCGGACGTAATATGGATATAATATGGACATATTTTGGACATACAGGGTGGTCCAAAAATTGTTAATTGTGTTTGCAGTGTAAAAGTTTTTCTAGGGGTCTCAGAAAACAGGGGACGGTTTTACACGAAAGTTCGGTTCAGGGAAATTTAGCCACCATAATATATTATATTATGCAGCACTACACGAAAGATGATCGCTCGCATATTGTGACGACGAGAGTATTAATTACTGTAACAACAAACGCAAAATAGTGTCAAAGTCCATTTTTCTTGTGGAAATACTCTCGACGAAACAATATGCGAGCGATCATCTTTCGTGTAGTGCAGCATAATATAATATTATGGTGGCCAAATTTCCCTGAACCGAACTTTCGTATAAAGCCATCCCCTGTTTTCTGCGACCCCTAGAAAAACTTTTACACTGCAAACACAATTAACAATTTTTGGACCACCCTTTCTGTGTTTATGTAGGTGGGTTACATTTAATATAGACATTAAAAGACCTTTACATCAATATAAAAATATATATTTTGGCGGGTTTCAACATAACATTTTAATAATTTTAAATTTGCACAAACATAAAAATTATAAAACTGTATATGAAGTAACACTGGTTTTCTGAGCCTTGAGCAGAGTGGGAAAGGAAGCGGGAAAATGTATAAATGTATATATCATTTAATTATTATTTTTTAAATTTCTTCTTTCGTTGGCTCTCCGCAGCCATCTTGCTATTCCCAACTCCCCTTCTTTAGAATCTTTTACTTTTCCGGATTTTAATCCAGCATCTAGAAATAATTCATATATATTATACACAATATATAGTGCACATTTTGGGTCATAACATTTTAAGAAATAATTGGCACCATTGGTAACTTATATTTTTATCAAGTGATATCACATATATATGTTTTAAAAAATAATGTCCTGGAGTTAAAGTTATACCAGTGAGTATAGGAATTGTCATAGAGACTTCAGCTTATGGGAAATTTGGCGATCCGTAACTTGTCATCCGCACTTTCCCCTCGTCTACAAACTGCCGATGACAGCAGTGGAGCTTGCATAGGACACATATGTCATGGATAGATCGAAAAAATCTCAGCCCAAATCTCGGTACAATATGTGACTCCCGAAAAATGCATTAGGTGACTTCTCCATATGACATTTCTGTACTCACTGGTTATATCCATCAGCAGCGTAATATAAAAACCTATACTTACCAATTATCATTTTAGTGACTTTCATTGGGCAGAAAGATTTTTTATTCCTTCTCCCTAAAAAGCTGTATGTGCAGGCTAACTCATCGGTAATTATATATTTCATACTCCTTTGTATGAAATCTTTGGTATTCATTCCCCCCACTGTGGTCATATGATTTACCTAAAAATAAAAACTCAAGATCAATGCTATTATATCAGTCAACAAAGGAAAATATACATACACATTTCATAAATATATCATAGTCTTCAAGGAGTCTATTTACTTCTGACAAATCGTCATCGTTGTCGCATGGCAAGTTTACAGTTAACAGTGGATTCTTTTCTGTACCACCACATTTCCCTTCATTCGTTTTCTCTTTTATCATATCGTTCAGCACTTTTTTTATATAGTATTGATTTTGAAGGATTTCTTCCAGGTAACGTCCTAAAACAAAAACTATTTAAATAACAATCCTTATGTTTAACTGAGCAGTGCATACCATGTTTAGGACAGCAAGTACAATCGGAATTCCCTTCTAGTATGGGCAGTCCTTCTAAATAAGTAGATATTCCACTTGGTGTAACTGTTCTGGGCTTTGACATAATTATGTTTCCTAAGAAAACGTTTGTTTGTTAATCAGAAAAGTGTTATATAAAAATATAATAAAGGTACCTGTTGCAGTAACTGACGTAGATGAAGTAGATGGACGATCTATATATATATTTTTAATTAATTAGAAATTTTTAATGGCATGAAAATATATTACATACCAATATCTTTTAGGGTAGCTCCTTTATCTGTGGTCCCTGATTGTTCTGAAAAATAAAATATTGTTCTTTTTATTACATCGGTTTGGAGAAAGAGAATAGAAGTAAATTTTAATTAAACCTACAACTACCTTTCTAAAAAATCATACGTACCTGTTATTTTTATTGAGGTCTGAGAACAGTGAAGTTGAGGCGGTGGTTTCACTATCAATTCTTCTTCCTCAGAGGAAGACGAAGAGAATTTTTTCGCAATTATTTTCCTTCTTGTGTTTTGTTCTTTATCGGAATTGAGGTCACTCGTTTCCTCTGCTATTTTCGCTTTAGATTTTGCCGTATTATAATCACCTAAAAGATTAAAATTATGTGCATATATGTTATTTACAATATTTTATATATTTTACCATATGTACCATTCCGAAAAATAGAAATTTCATAAACTGGCCAGCATGAATCCATTTCATGATTTTTAATGGCCTTCGTAATTTTATTTGTTGGAAATGGTGGCCAAAGGCATTTCCCATTGCCTGTGATCCATTTCGTTGGCACAGCTGCGACGGTTCCTTCATCGATAAATTTCACAATTGTCCAAGTATTTTCTTCCATTTTAGAAATTGGCAGACCATCTACATTTATCAGAAGTTCTAGAACATCTAACTTATGTACATCTTCTGGTGATCTTAATAAAAGGTTGATTATAGCATTTTTTAATCCAAAATGGAAGTAACTTCCAGGTTGGACTTCTCTTAGTTCATGTGTGTGTTCTGTTTTTAATAATGTCCTGGCATCTAAGGGTAACTCTGGATGATATGGCTTCAAAATCTTCAATAAATTACGTATTGCTAAATGAGTAATGTTATGTTCTAGAGCCCAGCAGGATAAATCAGTAGGCATAGTATTAGCGGTTAACGTTTGTTGCCTCTTGTCTTCAATTGGGGTTAGAATTTCGTCTCCAGGTTCAAATGAAACGTCTGAATTCATCAGAGGTTGTACTACTAGTATCTGAAGGATAAATTTCGCTAGTACGATGTTTAATTACTTGTGAAGTACTAATAGCCAACAGCTGTTCTTGCAAGGCGAAGAAAGGCACACACGTTCACGACACCAAACGCGTTGACGCACGATTGATCTCAATTAATGGCCGCGTCCACTCGGGCTCATAAATTGCGTTGATGCATGCGCAGTAGATGAATTGTATCCATGTGATCTCGGCGAACACCAGTCCCGCCGCTTGGTTCACTAATCGCAATCACGATTAGGTTTATAATTTGACCGGAGTTCAAGAATTGTTTGGGGTTTTCTAGCATAAACCTGAGACACAAACTGACAACAAACAATTCTTGAACTTAAAACAGAAATCAAACGTATAAAAATTTCTGCAAAAGAATCGCGGTTTACACCAGCTCAACCGCAGCGACCATTGGGCCGATATCAGCAGTTTTCATAGAAATCCTCATTATGTTTAGTTTATAAATCAATAAAAAATTTCCTCATTCAATAGTAACATAACTTTGATATATTAAGTTTACCTTGAGGAAAATAATTTTTTGAAGAAATTATATATACGCGTATTCGTATAATTGAGGACGTCGTATGTATGTCCTATGTACGTACATTAATGTATGTCCTATGTACGTACATTAATGTACGTACATAGGACATACATACGACGTCCTCAATTATACATACATTAAGGTACGTACACTGTACGTACATAAGACGTCCCTTACGGGACAAGGACGTACGGACGTAAATAGAACGTATAATGTACGTACAGTGTACGTCCACTGCTGTTTGGGCCTGCTTTCAAATAAAGTTAACATGCCTTCTGCAGCGAAAATTTCTCGTCAAAAAACCTAAGAGAAATTTCGACACTACAACAACAGCTTTTTGAAAACCCAAAAATGTGACCTAGTTCGGAGTTTAAAATTTAAGAGGGAGATAGATAGAAGGCAACTATCGGTTACGCCGAACTGCACAATGAAAAAACACGATTGGCCAAGCAATAAAAAAATCACAAGTTATTTTAACATAAAGTGAAATTTATCTTCTTAATAATTAACTATTTATGATTACATGTACCCCTTTTTTACATAGTGTGATAGATTAAATATTCGCGAATTCGGTATTCGCAACGTTTTCCAGGAACTTAACCCTCACGAATGTCGAGGGATTACTGTATGTCTATATATGCTTTTTTTTGAAAGTGCGAACATTACCTTTAAACTGGCGATTTGTAATACGTTTTAATAATTTTATATATTAAACTGATTTTACCATTTAGTTTTTTTTTTATTTCTATATAATAAACTATTTGTGTTGTTGAAGGCAAAAAGTACAACACAATTGTCTCGATATCAAAATGATTAGTTAAAGAAAAAAAATCTTTTTATGCACATTGAATAAGAATATGGGGAATTTCATAATAAAAATAATATCATATGTCCATATTTGAAATTTAAAATGTAGCAGGGGCCTTTTGGCGCAAAAGTTGGCACACTTGTCGACAAACGTCAAATTTAGACACATTTTAGTTGAACTTGGAGCGAGTGGGAATGTCAAACAATAGCCTGAAAGTACAAAGAGAAGATAATAAACACAAATGAGGTCTTTAGTTGATTAAGACTAATTTATTTCAACAGAAAGTAATTGAGTTTTGTTTCCCAATTCTAGCGGTAAAACCGGGGAAATGGACATTTCGGAGGAATCAGAGGAGACCGGTCAAGGGCAAAAGGGCCAAGTCTTGAGTTTGCAGAACTCCAAAGATGTAGAAAACAATGATAATAATATCCTAGATAATAAGCAATATGAAGACTTAGCGTCGAAGGCGAGCAAGAGCGTGTCGGTAACACAGAACGCTACCAACTCTCATCCCTTAATGTATTCACCGATTTCCCCCATTTCTCCAGACTACCCCGATCTCATTCCGGAAAAGCCTAAAAACAAGGTCTCATTCGGGTATTACGAGAAAACTTGGTTCCACCCGGAAGCGCACAGCTCTGTGTTTAACGTTGCCAATGTAGAACAATCTCACGATTCTTCCTTTGAGAAAAATTTAAATTTAGATCTGCCTACGTTGGAGGAATATAGTGAAAAGTTACCAGGTACATGTGTTCTTAAAACAATAATATATGAGAAATTAGGATTTCACGAAATGTCTGTTTTAATAGATTTTCCACAAAGTCCCTCGGTGTTGAAAAAGTGCTTAATGTATGATTTACCTGGAGAAGGCAACGAAATCAGCGACACAGAAAATGAAAAATCCGTTTACGAAGCACACCTAAGCTCAAATTTACAGAATGTCTCTCTTACAATGAATGATAAGGAAGGTAAGGTCACACTTTTATTTATATTAGACGTTTATCTTATCTGATAAGGAAGGGGGCTAAAGTGGAACGGATTATTTTTTTTGCGAGAATAAATAGATGAAAACTAATTCAATATTCTGTTGTTTACATATTAGTAAACAGAGCTACTATACAGTAGATTTTCTCAGAATAATGGAAGTGTTTGTAATGTCTCAATTTAAATATTTTTTATATTATGATTTTGTTGTTTACTTCACCCTCTTACAGTGCCGTCAAATGCGACCGCCTCTTTGCATCAAATTACAGCTTGTTAGTGTTAGTAAATATGCTTATTAGAGTATATCTGAATAAAACTTTCGCAGTATCTGCACAGGATGTGGTCATTAATACTCATATCAAAATGATTTTTTTGAAGCAGATATTTTCACTTCTCATTTATGTACTTTTGGTTTAGAAGTAAACATTATTAAAAATTCTTAACGAGTCGGATTTTGACATTAAATTATTTGATGTAAATATGTTGTTAAAAAAATAGGCAAAAAATAATCTACTTCTAATCAGATTCTAATCTTTTAGAACTTGGTCAGGTTTTCTATATTGATATATCTCAACTATCAAAGTTTTAATTTTAATAAATATTTTCCTGTTTATTTTATTTATTTGACGCACGGGATAAGTGATAAACTATTACAAGAATACTATTATATTCTATTTTATAATATTAAGTGATTTCACGCAAGGTAATAAGCTGACAATTCTCTATTTTGCTATGTAGTTATCAGCTATATTCTGTGTACTACATCTGACTAGTTCATATATGAGTCAAATGATCAGCAGTTATTAGATTCCGTGTATATTTTTTAATACATTGGGCTCACTATTGTTGAACTACTGATTGCTAATACATGGGCTAGTCAAATGTAGAAGGTGGAACAAACCATTAATTTGTAACATTTACCCTTTTTCAGGCAATTTAAACTTCCTCGCTTATGGAAAACGTAGCAATAAATTGAGAAAGGTTAAAGTGGTCCACACGGAAGCGGATAATGAGAGTGACGTCTCCAGCATAGACAGCAACACCGACAGTTTAAAATCGGAAGACATTTTCAACGAAAGTGACACTGTGCCAGATATGGAGGACGGAGACAACGATTCGAAAAGCAGTAAGTGCACAATGATAAAAAAAACAATAATAATAAATTGTTGAAGAATAATAAAAATGTTCAAAAGTAAAAAAAATCGTTGAGAAATAATTAAATTAATAAAACTTTTGGAATGTAATAATATTTACAAAAGGTAACAAAACTGTAAAAATTTCAGTGGATAATACCCAGGAACCAATCGAACCCTTAAGCGCTGCCGAGGAGAGAAAGCATGCAAGACATTGGCAAAGAATGGTCTTGCCCGGAGGAGAACAACGTACCATCGACATGAGAGTGATCGAACCTTATAAAAGAGTATTATCACACGGTGGCTATCTTCGAGCCGGTGGCCACACGGCAATTGTAATATTTTCCGCCTGCTATTTGCCAGACAAGTCGAGAGTCGACTACGACTACGTGATGGACAATTTATTCCTGTATGTCTTGTGGACTTTGGAGAGGCTCGTTACTGAAGATTACGTGCTAGTTTACTTACATGGTGGGGCAACAAGACTGCCGTCGTTCACGTGGCTGAAGAGATGTTACCAGATGGTCGGCCGACGCCTGAGGAAGAATCTGAGCCACCTATATTTAGTGCATCCTACCCTGTGGATCAAAACAATGCTGTTTATGGCAAAACCTTTCATAAGGTAGGTGCAATTAATTATCTAATATTTATAATAAATATGTATCTGTTGAGTATATAAGTATAATATTGGTCATACTGAAAATTTTGTTACAGCACAAAATTTTACCGAAAACTCTCGTTCGTTGGAAGCTTAAGGGAATTGTCAGGCAGGGTTCCATTGGAAGCCGCAGCAATACCAGATAAAGTTAAGGCTTTCGATAGTCTACATTGTAAAGTATAGGGAAACGTAAATACCAACCAACATGCCTTGCCTAAAACAAAAAACTTAGAAACGTAACATTCCTGTGCTGTTTATTTTCAAAGAGGAAATCAGGCACTGGTTCCGATTGTTACCTTTTTATTTCGAGGGACCAAATATGCACTTCTCTGTATTTTTCATGCGATGATTTCTTTATGAACGATAATTACTTGATATCCTATTCGCATCGTTCTGTTAACTACTCGTAAAACTCTAAACTAAACTACATGAACCAGTGTCTATTTCCAAGAGAATCATGTGATTAATTTCGTATTATTAGGTATTACTTAAATACATCCTACAACACATCGAATTATTTGTATATTTGTACTCATTTCGTAGTTTGTGATCATTAACTTATTTTATTACTGTTATTTATTTGATGGAAGAAGACTTGTGGCCGTTGTGTGATTATACCCTGTTGTTGAAATATAGCAATATATTTTAGAATTGGTCTGTGCTAAAGTAATAAAGTATGGTGAAATAATTCTCGTTGCGTTTTTTCAACCCGTTTTTTTATTGCAAATATGGAGCATTTAACAGTTTTGAGCAGAGTTATTACACTTAAGTATAACAAAAAAATTAAGTACAACAAAATGAAGTTCAACAAGATTAAGCACAACAAAATTAAGTTCAACAAGATTAAGTACAACAAAATTAAGTACTTAAAATAATGACTAGTAAAAAATACGTACATATAGCCTCTATAGTGTACTTCCACTGTCAATTTAGAACATTTCTTGTTGCAATACCTCCAAAGCTTGCTTCCTCGCTGGTTCATCATATTCTTCATGTAATGTGAACCATAAAGCTAGGGCACAACGAGTTCCACTTTTTACCGCATTTACACCGTGTAAATTTTCTTTTCCCGAAGTAAAGCCGACTATTCTTCCACATTTTGGCGGAATTGTTGCTTCGATATTCGTCCCTTGAACGTCAGTCGCAAAGATCAATTCGCCTCCTTCAAAATTGCTGTTTAAATAAATAAGAGCGGTGAAGTCTCGTTCATGAAGAGTGTTGTCACCTTCCTTGCATTTTCCGCTCTCATCTATGATGCAATTATCTGAGTGTATCTTGTGGCTATAATCTTCTCGATGTGATGGTGCATCTGCAATTTAGTTTTAAAAAAATTGTAATCTGTATAAAAGTACCAATAAATATTTGAATTAAAAATGAATTAATTTAGAATAAAATTATTCATAATAATATATATAATATAAATAATAAACAAAGAAATAAATTTTAAAAAAATGTATATATATATATATATAAAATAAAAACTATGTAAATAGGTACATTAAAATAAGATATGGCGTACTTGCAGTTGCAGATCGGCAAACGAGCTGAGTGTAAAAAAAATGAAGCTTGTCCAAGTTGAAGTATTGCTGCACTCGAGTTTTTGACAATTCCGTTAACGTGATAAGTAGTTTCAATTTCTCCGGTTTTAATATTCCGAAGTAGACTAGAATTGCAGCCCGTTTTAACGAAAGCCCCTTGAATTTTTCCCATTTCGTGTGCGGAGATGAACCGTTGCCGTAATTTTCATATCCGTCGCCAGGAATTGCGTACTTTGTCACCATATCCAAAAGTTCTTTGCAATCGCTCTCGGAGATAATATTCTCCTGAATGAATCTTTTTTGATTATTAAAGCTATGCAGGTCTGATTTCTTCATTTCCTTTTTTTGATTCACCTTCTTCTTATCTATAGACTTTAGACTGAGTTTAGTAGTAACATGACATGTTTAAGAAAACGATAGCTGTTAGTAAATTAATTTAAACACCGATCAAAGTTTTTTTTAAATAGTAAATAAAAACAGGAACATTTATTCTTATAGTACAGTATAAAAATATAAAAATAAATATTTGAAGCGGAATTTGAGTATTATCCCTTTAAAGTGTGATATACATATGTACATACAATCCTAACACAAATTATCCAGTAAGTAAGAAAGTTGAAGTTTAGATCTTGTTGTCATTTTCAAGTGAAGAAGAATCCTGCAAGACAAATGGATGTTAGTAAAAAATAAAGGGTTATCGTAGCGGGTTAGTGACAGATTTATGTAATATATAAGTAATATATCACATAATGATTAATATATTTCACTTAACAAGTAATAGATAAAATACTTGTAGTGTCCCATAAGGAATATTACTTGTTACCTGCTTTACAATCACGACTTCATTCTTTGTAGACTTCGTGTCTAATTTAAAGTCGTCTATAAAGTTTAACAATTTTTCTTCATATTCATCCCTTTGGGTGTACTTTATTGCTTCTGTCCTCGGCTTGAAGTAATCTTTTTGCATATCCGGCATTTCCGAATAAAATTCCAAATTTTTCATCATTGTTTCGTCGTTCGGGAAAAACAGTAAATACGAGATGGCTCCTTGGATACATTCTTTCATTTTTCCCACTTGAAAATATGATTATTTACTAATTGTTTTATTTATATAAATATTTATTTTATGTTTAAATTTTATTTATTTATCAAATTAAGATATGATGAAAGTGGGACTTACATTTGTAATAAGTGAACTGTAGGTAATGGTAATGGTTGGGCAGTAAATTTTCACGTTCATCCCCATTAAGCGACTTTAATTTCTCTTTACACCTTCTCTTGCATCGCAGGGTGAAGGTAAAGTGATCTGTAATCATTTAGAAAATAAATAATTCTTAGGAAGTATTTTTTCATTTTAATTTTTACTTGCTATGGCCGGAATGAAATCGGGATAAAAGCCTTGGTTAAATGGCCCTTCACAATCAGCTCTGCAGTCTTCTTCCGATTGCAAATATGAATTTAAAGAATCTTCCATGTAGTCTTGCACGGCTTTCCATTCCTTGTGTTCATAAGAATTAATACCATGCATATAGTAATACACATAGTCCTTTGCTTCGAAGTTGATTACATCTTCCTTCTTAACTTCTGGTAGACTAACATAATATTTTAAGCTTTTTTGCATGAAGACATCATCGGGATGTTTGATTAAGTAAGTGAAGGCTGCAGAAGCTGCCTTTTGCCTTTGGCTTGTCTGTAAGGGTATTTAATAAAATTTATGAAGATATTTGTACTTGGGAAAGACATGTAAATAATGATTAACGAATGTTTTAAATAGTTTTTTGAGCAAGTCGTTTTTTGACACAATTTTGGAAACTCACTTGAAAGTAGCAAATGTGCAAATATTCGTAAGGTTTCTGATCTTCGAAATTCCTTTCTGTTTGATCATCCAAGTTGAATCTTCCAAATAAGTCTCTATTCTTCGCCTTGCATCGTAAGATGCAGAAAGTCGTTTTGACTGCGAATTCGAAGAAATGGAGGTTCTCCAGGTCTTCCCTTTGGATCCGGCTAGAATTTTCATCCTCCAAAGAGCATTTGAGCCTGCATTGTCGGAGTGTTCTCTTGTAGGCCTGATATCTATCTAGGGCAGCCTCGAAATTGGCTACACAGTCTTGGAACCTGTTTTCTAAGTAAGCTTCTATTCCATATTCATACAGCATGCTGCATGACTCACTGGAATTATGCAATAGCTGGCCGTGCACATGTGTTTGCACGGAAGATTCGTGCAAACAAATGATTAACAGGAGTTTCAGGCAGCAGATGGACGCGATCGTCTTCATCGCAATCAACAAACTGAAGCAGAGAGTTAAATCTATTTTTATCTTAACTCGCTGCTTCGATGTGTGCTGCTGTGCATGTGTCTGTCTTAATAAATTACTGAGTGTCGGTTTCGTGTTGGTGTGTGCGCGTTTGTGTGCAAGTATGCATATGTGATGATGTTGATCGTCTGAATGCTGGACCTCAACTTGTAGCCCGCGTTTTGACTTTGCTTCAAATTAAATGCGTATATTTGTTATAGTACATTTGGTTTCTAGATTAATATTGATTTAATATTTATATTTGTTACTTCATTTTTTATCATTTTAACCATTATTAATTATTTTTGCCATGTTCCATTGCTTTTATTTACTTTAGGGCCGCTTTTAATTTCCATTCTCAGATATTTGGTCGATAAACTCCATAAGGCCCCATAGAAGTTATCGGTCAAATAGTGTTAGCTAATGGTTGTAAGAGCCACCCTTAGATGTAACACTTCCCTTTTCCTCTATGTAAATACGTGTTATACAAATGTCATGTATATAGAGTATATAAATAACCTTAATGGCCATTGAAAGGGCAACGTGTCTATGGTGCAACGAAATTTGATTATTCCTTTTTGTTACATTGTAAGTTAAACTTTCTTGAAACAAAACTCTTGATTTGATAATGGATTTACCACTGTTTTAACAATTACAATATAATTAATTAAAAAAGAGGTTGTTGTAGTTTCCCTCATGACATGTTTAAAGCAATTAAGGGGGAGACATTTTGAAAATTTACAATCATACTGCAAACATTCCGGCCTTGATAAAAGGGTAATACAGTATATAGGGTTTTAGGAAAAATAACTCTATAACCAGGAAAGTGTACTATTTACAGAGGATTCTTAAAAACGGGTATCAACAATCTAAAATTTTTTTCAAACGATATGTACACTCGGAGAAAAATTAAATGTCCGTTTTTTGTTCGCCGCGCATATCGTTGTGCTATTTTAGCCTATATTAGTACCCTGCTGTATTTATGGATCAAACTACGACCCTTCACTAGAAACGATATGCGCGGTCAAGAAAAAACGGACATTTAATATTTCTCCGAGGGTACTTACCTATACAAATAAATTTACCTTTTTTTAAATAAAGTAAAAGTTAACAAAAGATCCCTCATACAAACCTATTACGTTAAAGAAAGAAATATAAAACAAAACTCCTACAAATTTTATTTCTTAAAAGAATCATCAATTTGTTTTTAAACTACATTTTGTAATTTATGACATTTTTTAAGGTTTCCTCTTCTATACCCGACAAGAAAAAATACTCTGATTGTTTTCAAGGTCTTAAAAACGTCTTCTATTTTTCGCATAATTATTTTAAAAAGTTTAAATTTAATACATTTTTATCACTTTCTAGTGTTTTCAAAACAACGATAAAAGATATGTTCGTATCTACATCTACAATGGGATGTTATAAGCGGGGAATCTGAGCGTTATAGCGAATAAAAGTACTTCAGAATATTAATCGCCGGAGCTGGGACCAAGAAAAATAAACTTTACAGCCCGGAAATTGTTATAAATAGGAGAGTTATAACGAAGTTTTACTGCATAAAACAATTAATGCATAAGGAATGTATGTAAAAAATTGCAGTTGCATAGCAAGTATACAGTAATATGGATAGTATCGTTGTTAGATTTTTAAGAAAATGTATATCGGGAAAAATTGCAGGTTTGGTCTAAACATTAACCAGTGATTTTAAATTGCGTATAGACTAAATAATTGAAGAATTTAGGGAGCCCAGAAATAAAGATATAGAAACTATTACTTGGTAAAAATGTTGAGACCGAAATCAAAGTTAGTTTTTAATTAACTGATTAAATTGTTCAAAAGAAGTTGTATATAATGAGCACTAAGCAATTATACAGAGAAAATTCTCGTATAATATGTAATTAATTCTCTGCAGATAAATAAACATTCGTAGATTTAAGGATGTTTTTTTAATGTAACCCATGATATTATTTTTTTTGCTAACTACTGAATGAATTTGGATGAGAAATCAGAATCAATTCATTTAAATAACGTTTGCAAACTAGTAATTGAGAATTGTACACCAATTTGGCAATTTTAATTTAATTATGTATCAGTAAACGGTATAAAATAGGTCGGTAAAATAAACGATAATGGATAAAAATAAACAACTATTCTTGTTAGAAGTTTCTTGAAATTATGTTTCGTAGATAGATTCTCAAAATAATACAGGCTTTATACAGCCAAACAAATTTACCCTGCAATTTCTTCTAAAAGGACAACGGCCTATTAAATAAAAATATCGCGGTAAATAACTTCGTCAACCAGAAAGAGGCCCGATTAGCACTAAACAGTTGCAAAAATATCCAACGAGCAAAACCTTATAGTTCCAACAAGGAATGGTTAATAACCAAATAATTCTTTAAATTATTAATCAAGCTATAAATTACAAGTAATGGGCTGAGTAATTACTACCGAGTATTCCTATTAACAGTCACAAACCGTATAAGTTGCCGTATAAACTTTACGATGTGAATGCGCGTGCAACTTTTGGTGACCACTGTTTACGCCTAGCACACGTTTTAGATACAGCCGGGGATCTTTCCGGCTAGAAGTTGGCAGCATCTAGTCCGAAATCATTCGTGCAAGTGTTCAGTTGGGTGGATTAAAAATCGGGAAATACTACTGCGATCTGTTGAAGTTTAACGTAGTTAACGAAAGTAAAATTATTTGTAAATTGTAAGAGGTAAATGCAAAGTGTTTTGCCAAAAAAATGAGTAAAAAGTGCGCCAGGTGCGAAAAGACCGTGTACCCCACAGAAGAACTAAAGTGTCTGGATAAGGTAAGCTAATGTCCCATTAATTAATGTAATACTCGCATTAGCCATATGCAGCACTAGCAGTACATTTCGTTTTTTTGTTCCATTCAAAATTAGAAGCTTCCAGAAACGAACAGTGCATATTGTTGTTCTAATAGCGCACGTCCATTATAATAATTTCTGAGCCAAGGCTATGAACTAATTCATTATACGAAAATTAAAATGACTCACTTGTGCTCATAACCCAAACCACATCCCTTTCATTTCACTTCATTTCGGCTATTAAATAATGAATAATTACTTCGTAGGTCTGCTGAACTAGTGCATTAGGCGGCTAATGAAACAAAATCGTGATTGGCAGGGCCATCGGAATTAGTTACGAATATTTTTGAGAACAAACCTAATATTTTGCTTTATTGGGAACACAATTGACAAACACCTGTTGAAATGCTGTCAAATCCCGACAAGATTAAGTTCCACATTATTTATGAATATATTACCATAGATTAATCTGCAAGCCATTATTTACATAAGAAACAAGTGTTTGCTTCAAATCTAATTGTTTTCCGCTTAATTTCACAATTAATTAAGCGAGATAATAATTTTTAATTTTTATATAATTTATGTTTATTTTACTGATATTTAAATAATTATTCACTTTGAAGAGATATTAAGGAAGTTTCTTGGTGTGATTAAAATATTTATGATATGCAAACTTGTTGATAAAACACAATACAATCAAAAGGTGGAAATATTCCAGATAACTGTTTTCGAGATTTTATTCAATATTTGTCCTAATAATCCACAAATTCCTACATAATCTACCTAGATATGACTTATTCATCTTTTTAAAAACTTATCAGTGAATGTTTAAATACTATTTTTTTTTAATTATCAATAATTATTATGAATAATTCCTGTTTCCTATTTATTCTGATGCAATGTAATTTGTATTTTCCAGGTATGGCACAAAATATGCTTCAAGTGCAAAGAATGTGGGATGAGCCTGAATATGAGGAATTACAAGGGATTCAACAAGGAGCCTTATTGTGAAGCGTAAGTGCTTACTAATTACAACACTTCCTATTCACTCACCTTCCTCTTAATGACTCTGTACAGAGATATTTGCATATCAAGTATCAGTATGAGGAAGAAAGTTAAAAAAAATTAAAAATCATATCATTAATATTGCACAGGAAAAGGAGTGGTCCCAGGACACTCCCCTTTTTCCTTTCAGGTAATTATTGAAGTGTGCTTGAGTATATATCCTCTGATCAATATACACTGTGGGGAAAAATGTACACCACATAGAAAACTGAGAAAGTAATTATGAGCTGGTCAGATCTTACATGCAATGTCCAGTTTCGCTAATAATAATAAAATATTATTTCAATTAAAAGTGGATACTCTATTTAAATATTTTTTTCTCAAATAATTGCAAGAAAAAAAATATCACCTATTTTTATGAGAGAACAATTGGTATAGATAAGGAAAAGCTATAATTTATTAAATTGTGCATTAAAAAATTCTTAAATAATTAGCAAACGAACTTTAAAGGCAATGTTTCTCAACAGCCATATTCCGAAAGCAAAAGCAACGACAATGGCGGAGACCCCCGAGTTGAAGCGGATCGCGGAGAACACGAAAATCCAATCGAATGTGAAGTACCACGCCGACTTCGAAAAGAGCAAAGGTAAATTCACGCAAGTCGCTGACGATCCAGAGACCCTTCGCATCAAGCAAAACAGCAAAATAATCAGCAATGTCGCTTACCACGGGGAACTCCAGAAAAAAGCGGAGATGGAGCAGCGGAGGACCATCAATGAAAACGGGACCAAGGAAGTCGATTTGAGGAACGCCAACATCCCAATCTCCTCCGTCTCCCCACCTTTGCAGCATCCGCAGCAACTTCAGCAGCAGCCTCAGCAACAGCATATGCATCAGCAACCGCAGCACCAACAACAGCAATTGCATCACCAACCACAAATGGTCGGCAATCCTAGCAACATAGGAAAAATTAGTGATTACGAGCCTCAGGTTGGAGCTAGTCCTTACTCTGCTCGGAACTCGCAAACAGTCATCTACACCTCCGATCAAGGACCAGTGACCGAGCCTCAGAGACACATAGGTTCAGTACACGACATGGATCCCGTAAACCACAACTACGGGTCTTTGGCTAGGGTTTACAAAGCCATGTATGACTACGAGGCTCAAGATGACGATGAGGTTAGCTTTCTCGACGGAGATTTAATTGTTAATGTGAGTAGTATCGACAGAGGTTGGATGACGGGCCAGGTGCAACGTACCGGTCAAGTGGGAATGTTACCAGCAAACTACGTAACGCTTGCCAATATCTAATTATATACACACGTTATTTTTTTATTATTATTAATAATAAGGTGATGGTGCGAGTACAGGTAACACGATTCCCAGAAAAAATTTTAAAATTCACTTTAAAGTCCAAATATTTCGGCAATCGTATTACTATTATTATTCGTCTAACCAGATCCTAAAATAGTCTTATTACTGAATTACTCTCGGCCTTTTCATTTAATTGGTTATAGTTTAGTTATTTATTATTTTGGTGGTTCTATTGATTTTAAAAAGTGGGTGTATTTTATTTTCTTATTTGACCAGTAGATGCAAAACAAAAAAATTTCGGCTTGCAAAGTATCAACGATCCTAAATTAAAGAAAAAAGCATTCATTTAAATAACTTAAATATAGGTTTTCTTAGATCTGAATGATTTAGGTTATATATTTTAGATTAAACGAAGCATTCCACTTTTTAGAATCCAACTTTGCAATGGACCTAAATACACAATAAAAAATTATATACGAATGTATAAACAAATAAACCTTGATTCTGAACCTGTCTGCCACACGCTAAAACAAAACATTTAATGTTATTGCTCGGTTATCAATGCTATCTAACCAATAAAACATACTCAAGGCTTAAATTTTTTTATACAATCAATCAAGAAACACATAAATTTATTGTACCTTACTGTATATTTTTCGTATTTTGCCCAATATATAAAACATAATATAAAAATAATACAATAAATAGTACCGTCTTCCAGTGTACGAAGTGCCTTAAATTTTGCGATTAATCTTTTTAGAGCATCACAAATTTTCAAATCACTCAAGTTTTTTCTTGTAATAATGAATGATCTATTAGTTTTTATTTTAATTTTTTCAATCTGCATTTCAAAACATATTCCTATTTCAATGGATAACAAATTCATTCCTTATAAAGCATTTACAAATAGTAATGAAATCATATTTTTATATATATACTACATTTACAGAGTAAATGAAAGTTTTCTATGTCGCTTTTACAATTTTAATACCACTTAATCAAACGCTATGGTGCTACATAAGTAATCAATAGTTGTTAATTACTAATTGATACGTAATGAAGTTTCCCACTTGAAATTATTTCTTTAAAACACATCACTTCCTTTTACACGTTTACTTCTCTACGTTAGTACGTTCATATCCTTTCGATTCGGTTCAATTTGTGAACAAAACAAACGTACAGTTTGAAAATATGCTTTAATAGTGTACATTTATAGATATATCATTATGTTAAATAAAATATTCAATACAAGCTAAGCGTTTCATTGCCCACACATTTTTTTAAGGCTTAAAATTATATTGTACAAGAACAATTATGTAAGCGACAACAGCACTTAATACGGTACCCAACATATTTACATTTACATTCGAGAAACCCACAGCGGTGAATTTTACCGGATTGTTTGAAATATATTGCGTTAATAATTGAAATCCATCAGATAATTCCCTTTGCCCTGCCTTAACACAGGAATAATTATGTAATTCAAATAAAATTCCATAAGCTGAAGAAAGTGTTCTGTTCGCTTCTTTTGTAGCTTTCTCACATGCAATAGGGATTAATGCACCAAAAGACTATAATTAGAACAAACCTTTTATCAATGAGAATAATGTAGAATTAAATAAGAAGTATCTCACCCAATATATGGCAGTCCAAACTAAGAATAAAATGTAAACATCGATTCCTAAAGCTTTCGAAACTTTTTCTTTATAGGAGTTTACCATTGCAACGTTCAAGATTCCTATTAAACAAAATATTGTGTTTAACAGATGCAACGAAATACGATGTCTGAAAATATCGTTAAAATTTTCGACACAATCATTTAAATTGCTGCATATTTTTATGTAACGAATTATGTTTATATCGAACTTTTTAGTGGTGTTTGTTAAATGAAAAAGTTCTTTATGTTGCAAAACGGTTTCTTTATGTAGTAATAACTCTTGCTTGGTTTTTAAAAGCAGAGCATTGAATTCAGAAAACCTGGCCCTGATAATGAGGATAAAATGAGCTATCAGAAAAATGGAAATAAAAACGTGGTAATCTTGAATTATTTCAAATCCCATGCACAACCAATAATTCCCATCCTCTCTCTTTACACTCCAAATGTAAAAATCGTAGGAAAAACAGAAAGCCAATAAAATATTTACAAGAACAATTTCCATAAAAATTCCTGGATTTTCCTTGCTTGTCCTAACATTGTTTAAATCTTTTTCAAGTTTAGTTAATTTATTCAGGAAGGTTTTGTATTCCATTGTTCTCCAAAAAGTCCCTTCCAGAATTGATGATAAATTAACAATTAAGGTGGTGAAATATTTTAATACATCGATTATCGGTACGGTAGCAGATTTTAGGTATGTGTAAAGAAAAATCTTGCGTTGTGTAATGCTTAAAATCCACCCCAACAATAAAAAGAGGGCAAAACATGCAGAATATATCTTAGAAGCCTTGATGTTTGAATAATTATCCTGGGAAGGGTTAAATTTTGGTGTAATGGCAATAAAGTTGGTTAATTTGAATATTTGTGTAAGACTTCGTGTGCCATATTTCCTCTCGTAGGAAAATTGCTTGTTGCCGCTAGGTAGAACCATTGTTTCGACTAAATTCATTGTATTTTTCTTAATTTAATCGATTGATCATTAAATTAATTGGTCATTAGTTAATTGTAATATTAATTTCCTTAATGGCTTCATTAATTATTGTATGTGGAAATAAGCAAATAATTTGTGCATTAGATTAACAGAGTTGATACAAAGCAATATATTCAATGGACTTACTTATTTCTGGAAAACTTATTGGGGTGCTAGTGGGGCTGGAAATAGCTCCGACATTTCTTGATAGATGTGTGTATTAATATTTGTACATACCATAATCAGTCATTTTCAGAACAATTTTTGAATTATCCTAATTTGCCAAACAAGTTTTGCTGAAATCGAAAGATATAGTTATCTGAACCTTTTAAACTTTAGGGGATTCTTCATTTTTTCTGCAAAAAAAATGAGAATGGATTGGCATTTTTATTTCTAGTGGTCATCTTTCGCATTTTGATGTTTTCATATTTTTTTTCCTGAAGATGTGGCCCATGATAAGAACTATCTGAATATGTGTTTGCGATAGTTTAAATTGGTAGTATATTTATGGGATAATAACAAAGGTGATTCTTAAATTTGAAAAAGAACAAATACTATAATGATTTGTTTTTAAAGATAAACTCTTAGGGATAAGATAATTCGAAATTTTTTTTCTAAATGAATAAGACTCTGGAAAATATAGTACATTATGCTATTGAATCTACGGTTGTCTTCTACATAGAGTTTTCATGGGCACAGCAAATTACATATGAAATATTTGCTACATAGAGCAAATGGCACTTAAATAAATGGCGGAATATTGCAGGAATAGTAGCAGGACAATGCCAGTTCAAGAAACATAGATGCAAGGATTCACCTTTGCATAGAAATAATAATAATCGGGAAATGCATCAAATTATAAATTACAAATCTTGAATATTTCCAAAAGAGACACATTTTTAATATTGCATCTTTTTACTTTCTCACAGAGAAAGTATAGTGATCATGCGAAAAAATTTTTTTGAGATTTTGATGATTCTCGACGTTTTAAGCGATTTTGAGTCGATTTGGCCTTTTTTTGCTTTTTTGTCTGTCTGTGTGTCTGTGTGTGTGTAAACACGATAACTCAAAAACGACTTGAGCTAGATCGATGAAATTTGGTATGTAGTCATTTGAGCTAAAAAGTAAGGTCGTATCAACTTTTGGGTTAATTCGGAT